>JAWQRJ010001031.1:0-17283 GCA_033557515.1 Diorygopyx duplodentatus
TATGAATACTTAAGTATGCATACATTTGCACAATAATTTAATTGACAGGTTCACAGAATATCGCACTGATGAACACTTTGAAATGGTTTGACAAGAAGCTAGCAAAGTGGCCCATGAATTCAATGTTGAAGTAGATTTCCCACCAATAAATACATTTCGCCCACGAAGAAAATCGAGACAGTTTCAATATGAACAGCGCGATGAGAGTTTATTAGACCCCAAAATTAATTACAAAGTAGATTTATTTACAATCCTGGATCAGACATCCTTAAAAACCTACCTTCTTAGGTAGGTGCTTTAAAGACTAAATATAGAGACAAACTTCAAATACAAAATGAGCTCAGAGTGTCTATCTGGAATATCAAACCAAACCTGGACAGGGTGTGTATTTTAAAGCAAGCACATATTAGTCATTAGATGTAAAAAATGTACTACATTAATTCTCATTTCTTGTTCATTTTATTCGTTCCCTGACAATTTTTTCCAAAAATCTTGTATTGTTTTTATATTTGGTGATTCATGCGTTATTATTTGAGGTTGTAATGTTTTGCAAAATGCTTTTTGATATGAAAATTCTATTCCGATTTATAATACATTTCTGTGCTGCATGAGGATAACAACGATGGTTATTGATTTTAATAAAATTGAGTTCAGAAATTTCCTTGAATATGAATACTATATAAGCAATTTTTGTTCAAAACTTATACCCTTACCATAATAATCTCTTTTCCTAAATTTTGTGAAAGTTATGTGTACATCCTTTCATCACTTCACATTTATCACAAAATAAACGGACATCACTCGACTTTCCATCCGAAGGTTTTTTCCTTGCGCACAGAAAGGTTATGAAAAAGAAGGGACATTTTTCTTTTGGGGGTCGCACTCCCCTATTATGTAGTCGGGTGTCACAAACTCGAGGGGGAGTTTTATTTATGGCAGGGGAAAAAGGCATAAAACTAAAAAGATATTAATACGGCGCCGCGGCGTTGTTGGCAATATTCACACATACCTTTTTGGACGGTCGCCCTGGAACACACGAGAGCATTGTGCGATCTGCACGAGATGCCATCTGCAGGCCAAAAAAATAACCCGCTACAATTGGAAGGCGTGGTCTATTTCGACACTTTGATTTATCGGGGGCGCGAATTTCAATTTCAAATTTTGCGCGTCGCGGGATCCTAATGTTCTTTTTTGGACGTCGATGCAATTATGCATTTGACCAGCATTCACCAACCGATTCACCAAATCACTACCAATATGTGAGTCAGGTGATTTCAGTTTTCTAAAAAACGCAGCGTTTAACAAAAAAACCAGCCCGAAAGGACAAAAATACAAAAACGTACACTTGAGATTATTTAAATGTATTTTTGAGGTGTGTTTTTATTTTTATCGGTGTTTTTTATTGTTTATGCCTTTTAAAGGCCAAAGTCGACTAACAAATTTTGCTCAAGTTGGCTGGGGAGCAGGCTATTCACATAAAACAATAACGGTTTAAAGGGAAAATTCAAAGCTGCCTCTCGCTTTTAATAGAGGACGAATTACCGAAATTAATTTTTCACTTTGCGACCATTAAAACTGCAGCCACGACGATTTATAGGTTATATTCAGGTGCACACGGGGCAACGGTTGGCTTTTAAATCTGCATGCCATTAGTCGCCGGTACATTGCGCGCTTACTATGCCGGCGCCCTCTACACGGATTATTTACTAAACGGAAAATTAAGCGGAAATTTGATTTTCGGCAATTACTGGCTATTGGATACAATCAATAGCTGTTTGTCCCTTGATATTGCGATAGAATTTTGGCGACACAAAGGGACGTTTTCATGACAGGAGTTATATTGGTACCTTTAATGGTCTACAATGGTTAATCGTCTGCATTAATTATGAGAATTTTCACTAGTATAGAACTTTGTTTCCGTATGTTAAATTTAACATAGGGAAGATTAATTAAGACATGTTAAGAAGATTTTGATTACCTATTAAACATGCAGTTACACTAAAGATCTATTTTATTTCGCAATACACATAAATTCACTTCGTATCAAACTCCCCAAGAGGGTACTTTTCAGCGAAACGTCGCTCCGAACAAGGCTGAAACTTGGGCGATGTCTCTGTTCTTGCAGCGCGACAGATAATGAGGTTCAACAAAGATTTATCATGTAGTAATAATTGCTGGAAAGTTTGAATTGAGTGGCCCTGGAAACTTGGGGAGTTTCGAAACGACGCATGTGCGCCACTGGCGCTTTAAAATAGTTCGGCAAACTTCATTGTTTTATCTTTTGTCGTTGATAAGTTTACTTAATTATTTCGTCGTCTCCAGGCTGCCCTCGCCATCGAACAATCTCGGAAGGTTGTCGTCTTCGTTCTTTTGCGCCTAGTTTGGCTTTCTGCTTGCGGTCATTCCAAACTTTGATTGGCAAAACGACAAGTTCCCTTTCGTGTTGGGAATTCATCGGAACGAGATATTGAAAGTAAGAAAAAAAAAATAAAACGTTGGCGTGCGGAAATAAAGTTTGACGGAAATTAAAAGATGGAAGTTTGTTTTGATTAACAATTAATTTTGACGACAAATTTTAAAGTAGACGGTCAACCCGCGGCAAAAATGTAGCGTACTAATGAATTTTTGTTTGATAATTCAGTATATAATTTCCATAAATATTATTGGACAAATTGGGATAACCTTCTCCATTTTCTCATTAACAGTATAATATTCAAATTAAATAAGATAAACTCTTTCTTAATGCGTGATTTATTTATATATGTCCTGTTCTCAAACCTCCAACTACAAAAAGCCATTTTCACTTCATTCGTTGTTATCAAATGAAATTTCGACGAAATTGAACATAAAGAAAAGATTTAATACTATTGAACGTTTTACAAATCGTATTAAAAGTGTATTTAAAAATTGAATTCTGGGTGGTCGGTATGAAAGAAAACTATTATAAGGCATTCTTAAAGGCATCTGTAAGTTCTAGTATTAAATATAATAATAAATAATAATCTTTATTGGCATATTTTTAACCTATTTATACTGATTCTTATATTGTACACTATATACTATACATATGTATAAGTATAGTAAAATTATAGTGTCAATAATATTTTAAAAATATTTTTTTTTCTTATTAAAAGGGTGTCTGAGGGAATGGTAAATGTGTGAAATAATGTTTTCCAATTGATCATTAAGTATTAAAGTTTGTGGTTGGTTTCTTCTAAATGAATCTATTTCATGGCTTTCAAATAATTCCATTAAGTAGCCTTTATTCAGTTGATGAATGATTTTGATGTTACCAATGTGAATTTATTATTGTTAAAATTGATGTGTCTACCGAAGTTTGAATTATTGCTCCGGTCTCTCCTATGTATGTAGCATTGAAAGCTTCACGTGTAAGGGTGTGTACTGCATTTTTTTCTAGTAATTTGGTAGGTGGTTTACTATTGTTAAGTATGCTTTTTAGATTATGATTTGTTCAACATTTCACATGCCCTTAAAGCAGGTGAAATGTTGAATTTATTAGCAATGGTTTTAATTTTATTACTGATTTTGCCTTGGTAAGTGATGACTCTATAGATTGGTTTAAGTTTGTCTTCTATATGTAGTAGTATTGTATGGATATTATGTCTATTATAGTATTTTTGAAATATATTGTTAAAATAGTGGATATCGTAACCATTGTTACAAGCAACTTGTTATATAATGTTTAATTCATTTTTCATGTTATTAAAACTGAGTTTGGGTTGAGTTTGGCTTATTGGACCATGAAAAGAATGAAATGGTATAATAGTGTCGGTTTGTGTAGGTTTCCTAAAAATGTCATAATTTAATTGTATTAAACACATACAATTAAATTATGACATTTACTGTTGTTTTTTTATGGGTATATTAGTGTATAAGTTAGTAATGTCAAATGATAAAGTTGTAAATTCAAAAGGTGGTACTAAATAGTGGATGTTATGAAATAAATTGTAACGATTTTTTATAGTATATTTAGGTGTAAATTAAATTATATTTTTGAAAAAATTGACTTGAATTTGGAAACAAAGTATGAACTAGAATTAGTGGAGATTATAATGGCTCTAATTGGAATGCCATTTTTGTGTATTTTGGGGAGTGAATGTAGCTTAGGGGTTATTGGGTTCATAGGTAATGCTTTTTTAGGATTGAAATTATATATATTTAAAGTTTCTGAAGTATTTATATTTTTATGATTTTTTTGAAATTATTGTGAAAAGTTAGATTAGGGTTTCTCTCTAGCTCTACAAAGCCATTTTCTTGTATAAATTGTTTTGTTTCTTGAATGTAATCTACGTTATTCATTAGGATTATACCAGCGTTCTTAACACGTGTTGTAACTATCATGTTTTCTTCTTTTATTTTTTTTTGTAGGTTCCGTAGTGTGATGTTTTCTTGATCTTCATGTATTAGATTTTATTAGATTATATTATTATAGATTTTCTGCGTTTCTACTGGTTGTAATAATTTGTTTCTTGATTTCTTCGTCTTCTGGATGGGTTTTGATGGCTGCTTCAATTTCTGTTGTCAACTTTAGAAAGTTGATTTCTTTGGAGCATATTTATGTCCTTTTCGAAGAAGCGTTTCTTCTGATTTAGTTAGTTTCAAAGATGAAAGATTAGTAAAACGGGCGTGAAATTTGTGTGAATTTTCAAATAGTATATTTGGGATTTGTTTTGATTTTAATAACTCTATTTTCTTTTTCTCTTTGTTAGTTATTTTATGAAGTGTGATTTTATTGAGTAATTTAGCTTTGAAATATATTCATCAAGTATCAGAAAGTGGAATTTTATGTTTAAATCTGAATAAATGTTGTATAATGTTATGTTGTAATTATTAACTTTTTTGTGGTGTTTTCTAATTTCTGTTTTCATAAATTGTTGTGTTAATTGGAATACTTTATTTCTATTGATTTGTTTAGGAAATTTATAATTAGCAAAAGTAAGAATTAACTTGAATCAGTATGTTTAGAAACTAAGTTTAGATTTTTAACACTTTTATTCGTCGAACGGTTTCTGTATCATAGTACCATCATCATGGACAAACGTGGACTTTTTGATTACAAAAGTATCATTATAAACTGTAAATAAAATCACTTGTTAAATTATTGTAAACATTAGATTACGTGTAACTTACGTTTTACATCTCTACGAACTATGCTAACGTTGGAATATTAAACCTCATTGGAGAGAGAGGATGTAGAGATGTAAAACGTAAGAAAATATGAGTGGGGTTGTAATCGGCAAAAATTATTTAAAAAAACTATATAGGATGATTCAAATTAATTCCCTTACTTCTGATAATGAGGATAACTGTACACTGTTTACATTTAAAAGTTTTATAACCTTATTCACAGTTTGTTGATATATGATTCATCCTCTGCTTTATCCTCCAGTACTCTAAATAGTGGGGTGATATAAGGGTGGTTCCAAGTTATTACTTTTATATCAAAATCTCTTCCACTTCTCCTTATGGCTCGTTGATATGCAATCCATACTTCCCCTTCTTTTCCAGTAGTCTGAATAGTGAGACAGTATAAGAGTGGTTTTAATTTGTATATGTTAACCTCCTAGTGCAAAGGAGTACATTCCTAATGGAAAAAATACAAGGGAAATATTAACTCTAAAATTAATTAGTTGAATTAGAATTAATTTAGAATTTTTTACGTATTGGTTTTTATAATTTTTCTAATTTAAAGTACTTATTCAAAATTTATGTATTTAAATGATTGTCAACATAAATTGCCATGGTGGAAGTTAATTTGTACCAGACGGACAATTTCTTACCTTATGGATTGGTGGGTTGATGGTCAGGGCATAGTTCACCCAAGGGTCCCTCGTCCACTTCCATCTTTTCGAAGACCCCTTCCTTCTCGCTGCTGGAAAAAGGTCTCTGTATTTTCAATCTACAAAGGTGTTGTGCACTTCCACCTCTAGCCGCATCCAATTATATTTAAATATACTTTTCTTTCTTGACAGCAAAAAAACCTAGGTTAGCTAACTGTCAACAAGATGACAAAGCATCGTTTACACGGAACGATATTTTACTAATTCCTGTTTACACAAATTAATCAGTGATACATATACGGTAGGTAATATGGTTTATTTTATTTTAGTTTAAATTAGTTTATTTTACTTTGTTTATTTGCATAATTACTATACACTGCATTCTTTAAAACATGCCGTTTTCGAGAGAAAAATAAAACATTAAAATATAATTTCGCTTATGTAGGTTTGGTTGCCTAAGTTTAAGTGTAACATAGTCGCCCGTATAAGTAGTTTATTTTAGCTGGCAATAAAGTTTTTGTCCAAAGTTGCACCATTTAGAACTTATTTTCTTAAAATAAATCGGGGGGTTAGGTGAGAGAAAGTCGTGTGAGTAATTCACGCCAGTTGATTAATGTAATAGTTTTATAAGCAGAATGAAAATCAGAAACAGAAGTAGTAAATTAAAATTTAGAAAATCAACCTTATCATTTACATCTGCCACATCAAATATCTGAAACCAATGGATTGAATAGAGATCCCCATAAAAAATATATGTCTATTTCATTATACGGACGTATCGCACATACTCTAGGTTCCACCAACCCAGATCCAATGTTCAATATACAAAAAATCAAACTATGATCCGAAATATTATGAATAACGATCATACCTGTGTCAGTACTTCCGCGTCGTAGTATGTAATTACAGAAACCATTAGTGTTGAGGAAAATTGTGATATTGTAGTTGGGCCCCTAATTATTTGATGCAAATTAAAAGTATTTAAAATAGCAATAAATGTAGAATAGGGTGAATTAAAAAAAAGAAAGAGCATTAATATAAAAATCCCCAACACGATGTAATTCATCACAGAATGGAAAAAGCGAAGACCAAGCTGTTGCCTCTGCTCTGAAAACAAAAATTTTCAAGAAAAGTGAGAATTGATGTACCTGCACGATATAGGTACCACTCCAACAAACATCATCCTGTCAGATATTTTTATGTTTGCCCACTATTGCTCTATACTGTTATTAGTTTCTTCAAGAATGATCTTAAAATCAAAAAAAATCTTGAGATAAAACCCAATTCCACTTACTCTAGAATTTCTAGATGAATGATAAGAATTATATCCACGAATACTAATATTTTGCACATCGGTACATATTAGAATTACGACATGTTTCTGTCACAGCAAAGAAATCAAAATTATGTAAAGGATCAAATCTGTCAGATTGAAGAACTCCATTGAGGAACAATGGAACGCACATTTAAATGAGCTATCTTAAGTGTCATCAAAAAGTGTGTATGCAATATTATCAGAAAAATGATAAAGGTAAGATAACCAAAATCAAATCAAAATATAATCAAAATAACGAGGAAAAAACAAGTCGAAAAAAGAGTAACAAAAAAAGAGTAAATTAGAGTAAACGAGAGCCCAGTAACGATAAATCATAACATATGCTCTTGAAATACCCGAAATACAACACAGATAAAAACTAACAATTGTGACAAAAAAGATTTCAGACTCCGAAGCGTTAAAAACCGCTCCTTCCTGAATCGAATTATCCCAATCAACAACATTACAATTCATTCCCTTTAATTCAGCAAAAGCCGCACACAGCTCGTCTTTATTTCTTATCGTCTTCCGGTGCTTATAAAGAAAAGGGACTCCGTCCTGAGTCCAAGTATTTCGATTTCCAAAACATTGTTTCGCTTTTGTCAACACTTCCAACCGGGTAGGAGATAACGCCTCACGAATTGAGCACTTCGTCTTCGGTAGATTTCTCGCTAATCATATTACTCTTCTGTCCATGTATGAAAAAACATAGAGTAAATATAGAGTTGCCAAAAGTGTAGGAAAATGGAGTACTAGCAGAAATGTGAAAAATATTGGCGAATTTTTAATAAGAGGCTGTAAGTAATACAACATGGTTTTCCAATGGTCAACAGAATATAGGGTAAAGAATAGTTTTATTTAAAAATGGTTTTATCTATTTTGACAAGAACTCAAAAGAAACATCCAAGAGTAGCGAGATTAGGTACTACAGGATGAAGCCAAAATGTTATTACCTGATATAAACGAAAGAAATAAAACCAAGTATTAGTAGTACCAATAATACAAATAAGGTCGTAAAGCAGATAAATATACAAATATTTGAAGGTTAAACTGAGAACTGAAAAAGAATAGTGTTTTAAGATAGCAATTTGAATATTTGGAAATCTTAATAAACGGAAAATAAAAGAAGGGGTGCGAAATTGGGGAATAGCAGAACGGAATAGAATGAGAGTATAGCAAAAAGAAACAGCGTAATACTATAATGGAGGTGTTAATATACCCTAAATGTATATCTAAGAATGCGAAGTTAGGAATCTGAGAACTGAAGTGAGGGACTGATGATAGGGGAACATATGAAGAACTGAAGATGTTATACAACGAACCAGATGCTTGAGATACTCAGAAAGGACGAACAATAAAAGGAAACCTGCAACAGTGTTACATCGACGACCGATTTGAAGAAAATGCTATAAAAGAAAAGACCATTGAACTAGGAGGCTATCAAGTCTTAATTTGAAGTTATACCTTTACATACTTTTCCTGAATATATAAGTAGATGTGAATTTGAAGAAATAATTAAGTCAGACGGTCAAGCAGAAGTGACTATAGTTAATGTGAATATAGTGTCTAATAACTTATAAACGGTGACAATGAATTCAAAAATGTAATAAAAATAGGGTGTTTGATTTTAAAATCTGAAGTTGCATAGCGTCTAGAAGAAATAGGGCACTCTGTACGTACAAAAATACTAGAAGAGAGAAAAACTGAAATCGTACAACTTTTATCTGAAACTTTTTGCCTAGACTGATTAGAAATAGCAGAAGTGTTGACTACAGACTGACTGACGGACGGACGGACGGACGGGCAGACGGATGGACGGACGGGCAGACCGATGGACGGACGTACAGACCAATGTCCAAAAATAGTACCATTAGTCTTAGAATAGTTCAATTCGGCAAAATATATCAAAATCTCACTCTCAAAATTTTTGATCGAATGCGATACTCCCTCTTTATATCTTCAGAGTAAGAGAAACTAAATATAAAAATTGTTCAATGTTGGATCCATTTCAATCAGATTTTATTAAATTGTTAGGTAGTAATGAGAAAATATACTCTTCTGGTTGCTTAATTTTTCTCTTCAACCCTACATGTTTCGGCAAGCGTTTGTTGCCATCTTCAGGGGTATCTACAAATCATTTTTATTTTTAGTTATTGTTAGTGTGTCTTCTAGTTAAAATTAAATTTAAATAAATTATAAAATTAAAATTGAACTTATCTAATCTAACTTTCTAAAGGTATTATTTTGTCTTATTTTTCAAATTGTATATAAATTCATATTAATTACTTACTGTCAAATTATCTACTTGATTGTGGTCGTTATTAAAATTTGTCTTATCGGTTTTTTGGTCATGTCATGTGTTTGGTATAGTGTCTTTTCCTCTTTCATTTGTTCGTATTACAATAGTTTTATTTCGTCGAAGTTGTGGAGTTGATTATTTTCTGTAATTTATCAATATGTCCTTCCTCTGCAAGTGAATCATGGTGACATGAGAATTTGTGTTTGTAAATGTGACTTACGAGTGATGTCTGGTGTTTGGCCTTCTTATTTTTGGCGAATTTGTATAAATTTTGTTGTTATTCTTCTGCTCTTAACTTCCTACGCCTTTTCTGTTGTGTGACATGTGTTCACGATTCTGCGCGTGTGCGGTAATATGAAATTAGGTGGTTTTTTAAAGTTTGTACGGGTTATTAAGTGACTTGTATATCGGTATCGTTATAGGTTGTATCTGTTCATTTAGACATTGTATGTTGTTTTGTAATGTTTTTTGTTCGTCTATTTCGTATGCTTCCAAAAGTTGTAGTAAATGTCCTTTTCTTTTTGGTGTAGTATTTTTGAAGGAGTATTGTTTTCTATGTTGAAGTCATGTTGTAAGTTAAAAAGTGATTGACAAATGCAGAATTTTTATTTGGTTTACGTTCTTTGGTTCTTTGTGATATAGTGCGTCCTGTTTCGCCAATATATGTTGCTCTAGATGTATCGCATGTGAGAGTATATCCCACTTTTACTAAGTCTGTTAAGTTTGTCTTTGGAATTTATTAAAGTATTTGCAATTGTGTTGGTGGTTTTGAATGCTGTGATTATTTCATATTTGTGTAATATCTTTTTTAATCTGTGTGATATGTTACCTTGATAAGTTAAAGCTCTGTATGTCTTTTTTGGAGGATTTATGTTGGTAGTATTGTTTTGTAGTGTTTTGTTTGTTTTTAGTCTGTGGATATGTGACATTTTATTTATTTTTATATTTAGTATATTTATGGGAAATTTATTGTTGATGGCGATTTGTCTGATTACGTTTTTTTTCGTTTTCTATAACTTCTTCGTCAATTAAGTTGTTGTTCATTCGGTGTATGTATGTATTAATGGCGGCAAATTTATGGTTTAAATGATGATATGAAACGAACGGTATAATTGCTTGTGTTTGTGTTTTCTTCATTTGTTTTCACTTTCAAACTCTAGTGTAAATTTTAGGTTTTTGTATCTTGTTTATTTTTTCTTGAAAATTGTGTATTTGAGTTATATTGTAGCCTTTCCATATTATGAATATGTCATCGATATACCTTTTCCATATTATACTGCTGTTATCATGAGAATTTCATATTACCGCACACGCGCAGAATCGTAAACAAAATGTCAGAGACAATAACAATGACTAAAAATAAAAATGATTTGTAGTTACCCCTGAAGATGGCAATAAAAATTTGCCGAAACATGTAGGGTTGTAGAGAAGAATAAAAAGGTACCAAGTTCCAATCCTATATATGGTTCTCGAAATATTAGTTCTGGAAAAAAACGGCTTTAGTGCAGTGAAAACAAGCAACATGTATTCGCCAAAGCATTCTACTATTATGCATGTTATATTTATTAACTCTTGAAATGAATTACGGGATTGTCAAATGCATATTTTTTACTGTGTATTGTTCAAAATCAGCTGATGGACAGTTCTGATTATTTTTATTTATTCTAATGGCTCCTTACCACTGTTAAAGAACTGTTAGAAATTCTAAAACCACAAAATAGAGAAGAGGATATATGTATTTGCAGCAAGTGCTTGCCAAAATGTTTTACGGCTTTCACGTTATTGCTGTGTGTTCAATCCCATCGAATTGATGCGGAACTAATATGTGAATACTTTTACATGTGAAACACTTGAAAGTTTTTGGGTCAGATAGTTGTCATATGAGTAAGAAAGTAGGCGTATTTATGAAAAGAAACATTTAAGTAGTTTTACGTGAAATGTGGTCTGAAACTTACGTTACCAGTCCTAAACTCGATTGTCCTGATTGCCAATTGTCCTGATTAAGAAGAAGCTTTAAAATTATGATCCTACTTGTGGTTTTTTTCGAAACTTTATTCAAACTATAGTTGTTGGACGCCAAAATCCCGAATATTTTTAAAAGATATCGTGTAACGCTCATAAACTTTTCCCATGTAACTTAAATCCCATACTACTTAGCTACTAATTCTTATCTGTGATTTGATGAATTTAAGAATTCATCCTCGTAACAAAAGCAAAAAATAACTATTAACTATATTCCACAGAATATGTATTAAGTTTTTTTGTTTGTTTGTCGGATATTATTAAACATAAAAATGTTAGAATTTGAAAAATATCTGGTTTATCTTTTACGAGACTTGTGTGCCAGCATTATTTATACGAACAGACCGGGAGGTAAGAATATCAAGTTTACTTCAAAGGAAGGTCGGTGTAGAGCCCGAAATTGGTCCGGGACAGAGAGAAAGGAGCGGGCAGGGAGACAAACGGTGCGACTAACAGACTTTTTAGCATACCCTTAATAAAGTTCCCGAAATAAAGGAAAAGGAACGGAGACTGGCGGCCGGGCGTTTTCGGAAAAGGGCACCGGAAAAGCGTATTCCGCTCCATTCACTAATGATTCCCTTTACACATTCGACTCGAGAAAGAAGGGAGCGGAGTCTCGAGGTAGTAAACCGCATTGTATTTCTTTTGATGCTGTCGACATCAAAGACGGCGTCTGCGAAAACATTGAAATATTCTCGAAATGTCCCTTTTATATCTGATGCGAACGCGATATTATCAGCGAACGGCCGGAAAGCGGAAGGGTAGAAGCGCCGGATGGTACATAAAATAATGTATAAATGGAACGTAAAATGTCGAGTTTATATCCCGGGTAAAAGGTAATCCGTTATTTCATATTTTCTGGAGAGTATACATTAGTCGGGGCCGGATCTTAAAGCTCCAGCCAAGATGCGGAGCCAGCAGCGGTAAAAAATAGTATAAACGTCAGAGTTTTTGCGGAAAAGATTGATTGCGCACATTAGCGCTAAGCAGGGTGCATTAAAACAGGCTTCAACTATTTAAATTTTTGGCTAAAATATTACTACACCACATAAACTATAAAGTAACGTAGCGAATACTACTAATAATAATATTAACCAATTACTCAGAGACCTTTAGCATCGCTATTTCTGAGGGTAAGTCTGATCATAGTCCAGCCAATTCATCACACTGATTGCCAATCCTCAAGCCACTAAACGTGTCTGTTCTATCGAGAAGGGCATCGCATTAAATTAGTAAAGAAAATAAATAAATAAATAATTACACCCGAAAAAAATACGCCGCTGACACTGTGGTTCCGATGCCGCTCGCACTAAGGTTTTCCAACATTTAAAAACGCTTTATTTGATATTTTAGTCCATATATTTACAAACTAAAAGACAATACAGGATGTTTTTATTAGAGCAATGCGTGTTTTATACACTTTGTTTATCTTATGCTGACTGGACACTTTATTCTGTCGACACAGCAATCTCTTGCTATTTTTCCTATTGACCTTCACGCGTGTGGACATATAACTTATATAAACTTTCTGTAATTTTTGTTTTATTTTATTAGTTGTTATGTGTTTCGCAAGAAAACACTCGTCAGTTGTTACTGCAACGCACCACCTATACCCAAAGTAATGCCCAGTAATCAGGAATTTGGTTAACCGAACGTTCAGATAAAACTGCAATCACCTGGAAGGAGAACTAAAGCTTCTATCATCAATCTGTAAACACAGATGTTCGGAGCGTTCCAAATATTGCGAATAGTTCCGAAGTAGTCCAATACCTTACAAATTAAGAATTTCACAGAAATAGGTAAACGTAGTTTAACGTGAAATTGATGGCAACAGCGCCAAGATAAATTATCATATTGTCTTCATTATTGTAAACAAATTAACTGAAAACTTAAGAGCTCTATAAAAACACTGTGAATCCACAGTATAGTTTAATGTGTCAATCAGCATTTTCCAGTTCCTTTGTTGAGATTCTTGCCATACCAGTCGACACAGTAAAATGGTCGCGCGTCTTTATAACCCATTTCACTGCATTTTAAGAACCGTACAATTCAAGATTTAACGACTAAGACTGTAATAAAAGACCGACACCATTAAATTGACTCAGAACTATTTCTAATTCTGTAGAAATAACTACACTAATTTGAATTAAGTTTAACGTACTTTAAACACAACGTTTTATTAATAATACCATCATCATTACTTACGATATAGTCTGCTTGAACCAGCCCGTGTTCGTGTTATTCTTTGAGGTGTTATGGTTAAGCAATACCATAGCGTGGTGTGAGGTGAATCAAAATTAGTGGGAGCCAGTGTTGAATATTGGGGGATATTTTCGTACCTTTTAACTTTTCAATTTAGTACTGCACACCGAAAGTTTCGTACCGTTCAATTTCATTGAGCTTTTACTTAGGGAACTGCCGAAAAGTTGAATATTTGCCTCCACGTCGGCGAACGAAAAGCAACCGAAAGTGTAATTAATCATCAGGTCGCACCCTAACGAACACTTTGCGAGTTACAGAGTTACCACTTGTGAGTAACCATTTCGCGTTAGGGCGAAGCTTTTTGTTCCTGCGTATGTTTGACAGGGTTTTCTAGCGAAAGCGTTCAAGTGAAAAATTAGCGTTTGGGTATTGAGTAATTATGGAGATATTGCTACTGGTTTGAACAGCAGTTTTACTAAACTGTGACTTTCTTGCGTAGACTGAAGTTATCCAACCTATGTCTTAACGTATTTATATTGGTATTTTATAAAAAAAATATATTTTGAATACAGCGACCGTCCCTTCGAACTACTCGAACTGTCCGATATATTTCGAAAACCACAAATCCTACCAAATCCAATTCCGTCGAATGAAAATTCGCCAGAAGATATTTGTTATCTCCGTAGTTACATACATATAAAAATGTTTTCCATTTCATTTGCCTTCAGTCAAAAATTTTTATTGTGAGAATTTGATACACCATAAAAGGAATACCTGAAGTGTTACTCAAATCTTTTTCAAATGTGCACCTTAATATCGAACTCAATTTTAATTATTTTCAGTTTCTTTTCAGGGTTAGGTTGCAAAATCAATCTAACATTCAGTAGAAAGTATCAATAACAGTAGATTGCTACAAAAGATTTGATTTTCTGAACATATTTCACTGACAATGCTGAAGGGGAACCCGAAAATTGGAATGAGATATAATAGTGGACTTCCAATTTCTTCTGCAATAAAGTTATATGCAGCAATGGGTTATTTTTGCAGGAAGATCGTATTACGCATTAATTATTATATTTCTTACTTGTTTAAAATCATTATGCAATTTTTTAGAATAATTATGTTTTCTCTTATTTCTTCTAATTTTTAAATTTATGTTTCTTTGTATATTGTTTAACAATCACTTACTTTTTTAACTTTTTGTTATTTCTATTTTGCTAGGCTAGGCTTAAAGTTAATATTTATTGTTTTACATTTTCCTTGTGTTAATATTTCTTGTCCAATTTCTAGACGCACTGCCTGTTCCTTAACTTTCAACTCCTGTTCAACAATATTTAGTTTTTTTAATGGAGCAACCTCTGTTATTCCATTTTTTGAATGCCTTGTCGAATTTATGGTCGATTTTATTAAATATGTGTTTGGCAATGTCGTTAACAACAACATTCACGAAATCGCTTAAGCCATCAAATTTGGCTTTACAAAATTAAATCTCTATCTGTAAACGTACATTTTATGTACAAGAACGCCATTTTTTATCATTTTTATCTGTCGAAGAACCACAGTAGTCCTAATGGCTAAAAATTTAAATGTTTGATGTTTTAGTAATGCTCTATACTAACATATACTGCGTATATGTTAGTATTTGTACAATACATTTGGGTCATTATAGTGCAAAAAGGTTCTTGTAGCAATTACTATAAGGTTTGATGTATTTGCTCATTTTTAGTGACTATTATAACACCATTACGTTAGTAGCACCACTACGCCATACAAACAGCAACTGTTTGCATTTTTCTAACGTAATATTCTGTGCTGTATAATTTACTTCCAGTACATTTTTGAGATAGGACGTTCAACAGTATGTTTTGATGGACAGGCACTTGAAATATTAGGTTTATGGTACAAAGTTGGGGATTTTAAAAGTGTACTAAGATGAGAAAAAGTTATGCGTGACGATGAAACACTTCCTTGCAGTGATTTAATGTTCAAAAAGACAAGTAAACTCTTCCATAACCTACAGATTTTAACTCGATGGAAAACTTGTGAATCACAAATTTTTTTAAAATTTGGAAGAAAATATTTTAATTAAAAGTTGTAAGTACTAAACTTATGGTGGTTAATTTTCTTTTTGATTTACAATAATTTTCTTTTTATAATCAATAAATATATGGGGTAAGATATTCCGAATGTATATGTTGTATTCTTTAACACTTTGGCAATTGCAATGTTTAATTATCTGTACCTATGGCAACACATACATATAAGAAGCAATTTTGGATTTCAAAAGGTATGTTTTATTATTTTAAAGAATGTAAGAATGTATATTCTTAACTATGGCAGAGCTATAGTTAAGAAGAAATACTGTTTTTAATTGCCATTCTTCGCGTTTTTTTGTGTATTAAACATTATATAAAGTTTAATTTGTTGAACAATTAATTTTGCAGTCTTTGTGATGTCGGTTACAATTTTAATCTTTAAATAACATATTATTACACCTATTATATATTAATCTGAAGAAATTATTCCGAAAGCTGACCTTTTGCAAAAAAAGAACCGTCTTTCATTATGTGGAGGCATGTTTTGGTTGGTTTCAATTTTTCTAGGTGTACTTGAGTCCATTCGGACTGTATAAAGAGTTCTTGCTGTACTGAAATATAATCTTAAAGAAATATCTGCTACGGAATAATGAAAAACTTTAACAACAAAAACTTTGGTTTTTAAAACGTGAAAAAATTAGTAATTAGTTTATTTTATATATTGGATATGCCAACAATATGTCATCAACATAGCGAAAATAGAACGTTGGTTTATTTTTCAAGGTTTTTAAACATTCTTCTTCAACGTATTCCATGGTTAGATTAGCAACAGTCGCAGATGAGGGAGTTCCCGTAGACAATTTGAAAAATGTCGATTCTAAACAGAGTTTGACGCTTTCCAAGAATTCATGTTAGACCATTTCTTTTTTGTCTTTTACCACTGTGATAATTAGATCTAGTGATACGTAAAGTTTGTAAAGTGAGGTAACAATCAAGGAACATAATCGGTAGTTTTTGTTTATCTTTTTCGTATGCTTTAATGAATATATTTCAATGTACGAATAAGTAAATAATCTATAACTCAATATAAGCTTCTGATAAAAACATCATTAAACCTTCCGATGTCTTCTACTTTTTTGAATATGTTAACTAGCTCTATGACAGATTATGATATTCTATAACGTATCTAAAGAATGTTAAATCTTTTCAAAAACAAAGTTTATTCCAAATTTGCTAAAAACCTTTTTCAGCTTCGTATACCTATGTATTTTTCAGCTTCGTATATGTATATCAATGTAACAGTTTTTTTTACTGTAGTTAGTATAGCAGATATGTTAATTATCGGTAATTAGTAGTTCATTTCTGTAGGTTACCGTAGTTAATACCGACCAAGGAAATGATTTTGGCGAGGTTTCATATTATCAATAAGTCTATATCAGCACAATTATCAGTAGAAATACGGAAACTCCTTCTTCAGATATGGAGATGATGGTTTTTCAAGAATCTAATCCTAAAAATATATTTGAAAATGTACAAAGATTCAAACATTTGTACAGGATCTTAAGCAGTCTTTCCTAGACATTCTCACACTTTTTTACCTGATTTATA
>JAWQRJ010001032.1:0-17282 GCA_033557515.1 Diorygopyx duplodentatus
GCCTCCGAAACCGCATCTAAATAATTGTAACTTTATAACGGATTGATAGAATTGAAAACTACCGCCACTGTTGAATAGACAATTGAAAGACCTTTTCAATGATGTGTCACAAGACGGACCCTCTTTGCAATTTGAAATTTCAAAGTTGATAGCGCTCGCAGCGCCATCTATGAAGATTAGTATTCAAAATTTACACTAAAAATCCACAAACTTTATACCATTTGATACCGCTTTGGTATCATGTTGCTATCTTCACTGGTTCAAAAGTTAGCAGGGGGGGGCATTTACGTCCACACTGTATATATGTATATACAGGTGTCCGGTAGGTAGATGTAGATATTTTAAGGAACATTAAGGGTATTCGTTATGAATATTCTGGACCACATATGGTTATGTGCAAAGTGTCATGGTTTCAGAGATATTGGCAACATTGTGTATTTTTTAAATATAACACCCTGTATATTATTACATTTTTGGGTTCCTTATGGAATTTATGGTCAATTTTATTAAACATTCGTATGCCCTAAGTCGCACCGTTTTAATTGTAAGTATTTGTGTAAAGTTTTTTAAGAGTTTTTTTAAAACTTATTTGTGTAAGTTTTTAAGTTTTTAAAATGTTATAAAAAATATATTAAAGTAGGTCCTTTTCAACAAGGAAACCAACCCAAATTAAATAATAAAGGCTTCCTTATAGGAGAAATTGATAATTATTTTAGAAACTGCAAACGTCATTTTTAACATAAAAAATTGAATATGTCAATATCTTGAAAATATTTTAGCCGCATGGCTCCCATCGATGTAAGTATGTTGCCAAATTTTCATTCCTAACTATAGTTTTTCCATAATCGATCGCAGCGGTTACCGATGGGACAACCTGTATGTATACATGTAAATACAACCAAAATAAATTAAATTTAACGTTGAAAAATTTTTATACAAAAGTTCTAAAAATCTTAATTTTTTTTGTGAACTTAATTCCGCCTGTAACATCTTTTCTGCAGTATATCGAAGCAAACAAATATATTCTATTTAATTAAACGGGCCAAAAGGTACAACAAATGGAAGCAAACGATACTGCAGTTATATTTTTTATGAATTGCATTTTCAACATTTTCCAGGTATATATAAATCTGGATAATTAAAACCAGAAAGTAACTTATCGCATTAAATTACGCTATGTATTTCTGATTGCCTGCAGTTTCCCTGCCGCTACCAGTACTAACATACAGAATTACAGCAGTAATTCTTCAGTTAAACAAAGCCAACTTCGTTTCTTGTCACGCTAATTACGCAGCACTTTAAATACCGTAATAAAGCGGTTTTCCGAAAACAACGGTATATTTCGCGTTGCCACACAGCGCGATACACTTGTACCGCGTTCGGTACTAATTATAAAGTAGCAGTTAATGTAGAAATGTAGTAAGTGCGGTGTGCTCTGAGATAATGTTGGCGATAAAGTGCTGCGGGAAATATGTCGCCCTATAAGTTTTACATAACCCACTTTTATTACCCCTGGCAAGGGAAGTACTGTTTACGTGCAGTTATTTTTAGAAATCTTTCTATTTATTACCCTTTTGTATCACTTTGTATAATTAAATTACTGCCGCGAAATATTCCTGTATCGTCTGTTGTAAAGTATTCCGGGGGAAATATCCTGTGGAAATAGTCAGTTATTTGTATGATGATAGTTACTAAATCATAAAGAAACCTGACAATGATAGTAACTAATTACTCATGATATCTTGAATAAAAAAAATAATAGGGACACTATTTTTTAACAATAATCCCAATTCAATACCTTATGGGATGTTTGCTGTCTTTCAATGCCACTCGCGAAAAGCGGTTTACAACCCTTTCCATGAAACATAAAACTAGGGAATACTGGGGTTGTAAATTTCGGCATTTACTAATTAGTAACTTTATGGCTCATATGCACAAAGGGATTAAGCAAAGGAATTTAAAGGCAAATTCTGTGAATTTGTACGTTATAACAGTTTTTTTTATATAAATAAAAATTTGAGATTGCTTTGGTACTTTTCCAGTCTGCTCTCTGGATTAACTGTATACAATGTTCTACTATTTTTTCGAACTGTTGTGTGTGCTTTTTAGCTGAACATTCAGGTTAATGTTAAATGCAAAAGTATTTAACATATGTATATAAGAGAGCAATTTTCCGTTGAAACTTGACGCTACCAACAATATATGTTTTGAACACTGTTTGGATTTTAACAATAACAACACCTGAAAATGCTGAAACGCTGATATCAATCTCTGCTACAGTTTTACACAATGGGATAAAATTGATGGCGTACGTAAAGTTTTTATTTTTGGGCGCCCGGTTATTTTCGCCGTCCTTCGCCTGTAGAAAATGGGAAAACGTAATACCCCCATTAAGTTCCCGTTTTTCAAAAGTATAGGGGAACGTGCGGAGCCCACATCTCAACGGTAAATTGATTTCGCGAAACATAAACGCTGTAGATTACCGATCGAGTGGCGGTCGGCATTCGGTAGCTATCGGTTTACGAGTGGACCGAACTTCGCTTTTCAATTAGTGCCCATACGCCGATAAATTCGACAACCGCACCGCGAGTGCGGTTAACGGACTAATCGCATGTTCCTAATGAATGATATTCATACGATCTTGATTTGGAGTGCTAACTAAGTGGAAAAATTGGACAGAAAGACGATGATTTCAAAAAGATAACGCAGTAATAAATAGGAATTTATCATGGATGTAGTACCCCCATTTTCATAAGAGAAGAAAATAATCATTTTGGATGTGTTTGGAGAGAATATAGAGGAAATTACATGCATTAAGGACAGTAGGCAACGTATATGCATGTAGAAAATAATGTTCTTATATTTTTGATAATATAAAGATAAAATGTTATAGCAGTGGGTGCATTTATTTACAAGATAATAATAATTTTAAAACATTCAAAACAAACAATAATTTATTGAACTATTTAAATATTAAGAACCACATGAATGAGGAAATATTCGTTTTAACCAAATATATGTACGCAGATAGGCAACGTATATGCATGTAGGAAATAATGGTCTTATATTTTTGATAATATAAAGATCAAATGTTATAGCAGGGCGCATTTATTTACATGATAATAATAATTTTAAAACATTCAAAACAAACAATAATTTATTGAACTATTTAAATAATAAGAACCACATGAATGAGGAAATATGTGTTTTAACCAAATATATGTACGCAGATATACGCTTCTCTGAACACGTTAATTGTTACCATAAATCAATAGACGAAGCCTTAAACATAACTTCACATTACGTTTATTATACAGTGCGCAGCAAGCAAAACTTTACAAAATAATATGGTGTAATTTTCCACATGCTCAAATAAAGCTATAAATTATGTAGGGTGTCTTTTCACTCCATGTTTAAGATGGGTTATATGGGATATATGAAAGTCTTATTAAATCATACTAGTGAGCTACTTATCTTAAATTTTTGTATATCTGCTCTTCCGCAATGTAAAGAATTACTTTCGTGGTGTTAAAAGCACCCTGAAATCACTATTTGGGCGATGAAAAGCAAAAAAAGACCCTATACACATAAGATTAATGTTTGGACTGGAATTGTGGGTAACCGCATTTAGGGCCTTACATCATTGAACAAACTTTAAGCGGTGGACAGTATTTGGATTTCTTACGGTTTGAACTAGTACTGTCCCTTGTTGTTGTGTTCCCAAACGAAGCGGAAGTACTGTCCCTTGCAGTTCAACAACGGCAGCTGGATTGGACGTAGAGGGACTAATGAGTGGCCAGCTAGATCCCCAGGTCTAATGTCGCTGGACTATTTTTTTATGGGGATATTTGGGGTATATGTGAACAGACCACACGCGACTGTTGACCTGAAGGTAAGAATAACAAACGAAATCAGTTAAATTACGCAAAAAAATGTGGAAAATGGGTAAAGAGAGTTTTTTTCCGACTTGGGCATTGTCTTGTTGATAACGGCGGACTCATCGAACATTTAATTTAATTATTTTTTAAAAATGTAATTGATTTCATTTGCTCTTACTTTGATTTAAGCAGTTCGTGTTTTTGAATAAATTATTTAACTTCAACAATTTTTTTCTCATATATTTTCTAATGAAACCCATCTCCATGATTGCAGGTCATTTTTGGGCAGCTAAACTCTATCCAATCCAAAAAAAAATGTTGGATGCCATTTAATAAGTACCCCATGACGTCACAGCCGCGTTACGCAGACTTCGCAAAATTTTTATAATCTATACCAAAAAGTGGTACCACTTTTAAAACAAAGAAAATTTGAAAACGCTCAGACTTTTCAAATTGTCTTTCATAACCATTTTACTGATTTTATTCACGTTAGTTGGGACACGCGTTGTACTTTCAGCAGCTTTCCAAAAACTTTAAATTATGAAGAACTGAATAAGAAAGTTGAATGTCTCTAGACAAGCATTAGAGCATCCCTTATTTTTAACAGCATAACTTGTGAACATATTTCAACACAAATCTTGTTCACAAGTTCAAAATTCCAACTCAGGCCTGGGTCCACCCATTGTTATATTTACTTAATAAACAACAAATCGTATGCCAGAAAAAATGAAACGTCAAGGTGATCCGCATTTTAGACTCTTTCATCTCTAATGTATTTATGTGTCTTACCTATTGACAATGGAGGAATTCATTGTTGTTCTTAGAACTGTTTATAGATTAGCTTGTGGATTTATAAAGTGTCTTCGACGATTGCTTTATATTTGTCACTACTTGGATACAAATGAGTGGGTGTGGATCACTCATACGACTTTCTCTCACCTCACCCCCCGATCTATTTTAGGAATAACTTCTAAACGCTTGCGACTTTGAAAATATGCGTGTTTAATAAAATAGACCATAAATTACACAAGAACCCCAAAAATGTAATAATATGCAGGATGTCCCATTTAAAATATGAAGTTGCACATCATCTAGAGGAAATGGGAGACCCTGTATATATGAAAATACTTCTAGAAGAGAGAAAGACTGAAACCATGCAGCTTTTATTTGAAAATAATAAGAAATAACTCTTTTATGAATAATTAAACTTATTTAACAGAGCTTGGTAGTTATTGTAAAATAAAACTATAAAATTGATCATTTTTTAACTTAATTCAACATTCTATAGTTTCTTTATCACGACAATTCTAACTTCTCTTAGATACCTTGGAAGGACTTAAGGGGTCGATTAATCAACCCATTTAATATCATTCGTAGTGCATTTTCGTACCAGACTAATATTTTTATAAACGTTTATAATTTTTGTAATTGTATCTCTTGGTATTCTGTCTAATTATTTATTTTCCTATACCATATTACTATAGTGTTCTTAACAAACATTTACTTTAAGTATGGGTAATAATACCTACTGTTTTAATTAATTAAATTGGGAAACACTGGTGTGAAAATTCACCAACCATGTTAAATGGGTTGGTTTGTCCGATCAGTACAATTAAAAATTCAACCGCCGTAATAAAATGATCGAATTCAATAGCACTTTCATTGCTTTATCTAATATCTATCTATATTTTAAAAATAAAAAATTGTAAAAAATTGCTAAAATTGTACGTTTATCGATCGCGAAAATCGAAAAATCGATTTAGATAGATCTCAAGTTTCAAAATAGTACATTAAAAAACAAGTTTCATAAGACGTAGTTTTGTGGCACGCGTCCATGTTAATGGACAAGTGCGGCAAAACGTCTTATTTTATACTATTTTTTCTATTTTGATTAAAATTAAAAAAAAAACGCATAATTTTTAATAATTCATCACTGGTTACAATTTGACATTTACCAGTTGACATTTCTAAATATTGAATTTAAAATGTCAATTGGTTACAATTTGCTACATTTTTGAATCAGTTCATAATGTAAACATTAAAGAATCAAAATAGAAAAACACATATTATACGTATTTTGAGCATTGGGGAAAAATGGTTTGCTGTAACGACTATTTGACTTTGAGTTTGACCTTTGATGAGTTAATTTGACCTTTGACCACACGATGGCGCTGCCAGTATTAAATGTGAAACAGGACTAAAAATGTTTTGTTCTTTGAACCGAGCGAGTTCAGTCTACCTGGTACTTATTATGGGCCAGTAAGTTATAATACCTTTCGACATTTCCTAAGTAATGCTTCAGAACATGCATGGATATTTTCAGTGCAGAATTGAGCAGCACGTCCAATTCGAACATTTGTTGTAGTTAACTGTTCAGTTAATCTTTTTGGGCATAATATTGAGTAATTGGACATAATTTGGACATAATTTAGTTCAAATAAATTCGGCACGCGATAGAAAGATGGCGTTGGCAGTCCTTTCTTTTTTTATTGAAAAAGCATGATTGTTAAAGCGGTTTAATTGAAAAAACCGATGAAGTTTATACATAAAATCCTAACGACAACAAATACAACCGCCCGGTATAACAACATTTATTTATAAATACCCCATCATCCTATTAGTTTTTAAACACAACTATCTCTTTGACAGCTACCTTTTAAATAAACTCTAACATTTGCACTGTCAATAAAATAGATGTACATACGTGAAACAGCGATAGTTGGTACAAATTGGAACAAAATTTAAAAAAAAACTCATCGGGAAGGTGGGTAAATTACCGAAGAAAATCGCTAACAAAAGCACACACCCGGTTATTGCGGAAAATAAAATACAGCATGAAACGGTACAAGCCGAACCGGTTCCCGAGGAAAATTCCAGTTCAAGCGATAATTTGGAAGACACCGAAAGGATCGATCAGAAACACCCTTCCGTCGAAGCTAGCTCTGGTCATTCCGTATAGAGTTCTCGCCTGTCGAACCGTACCATTTCGCTGTAACCTGCTCTGTAAGGGTGCAGGTTTACAACCCGATCACGAAGTTCGTCGTGAAAAACCTGTCGCGGTTCAGGGAGAACACGCACGGGGTCTCGTTCCGTTCGGACGGTAAATTGATGAGACCAAACGACGGTAAATTGAAGAGGCCATCAAACTGTTCAATGTGGCCACGAAGAGTATGCTCAGGTAATTGGTTATGTTTTATTCTTCTTTCCAAAATAAACCCGTTCGAAAATTCTAAAAGACTCTTGACTTAAAATGTCAGTTCGATTCGCATTACCGCACCACTGTGTTAAGTCAATGTCATTTTTAGTAAAAAAAAAATGTCCAATAACACCTAAACAGTGCGATTTGGTCAAATGTATATTTAATAAAATAGACCATAAATTCCATAAGGAACCTAAAAACGTAATAATATGCAGGGTGTTCTCGTTAAAAATCTGAAGTTGCATAGCGTCTTGAAGAGATGGGATACCCTGCATATATGAAAAAACTTCTAGAAGAGAGAAAAACTTAAACCATGCAGCTTTTATTTGAAACTTTTTTATCTTCTTTTTTAAGGATTAGAAATTGTGTGTAGTTAGAAAGTGTGGACCACAAACTAATTGTGTAACTGAGAGCCGGGCGGACACACTAATGGCCAAAAATGGTACTATTAGTCTTAGAATAGCATAATACATTCAGATATGTCAAAATCTCACCATCAAAATTTTAGACCGAATGCATTACTCTCTCTTTATGAGAGAAAGTAAAAATGAGTTAGAGGGGTGTCGATGAAGTTGAAGAAGGACACATTTTCAAAGTAGTGAGGTATATTTTTTAGACAGTACACCCTCTACTTTTCGGCGCAATTGAGGTTTCGTTGAGTCCTTATGTTTAACCCTATTTTGTTTCTGCCTTCAAATGTCGTTGCCAAGTTTTTTTAATTATTGTTACGATTTTTTAAATTTTTGTTTCTACGAATACCGATTGTGTATTTAAGCATCAATATTTGCACCAGCGCTCGCTGATTCTTTTTAAAATTTTCAATGAATAAAACATACTCTTATATTCTTAATGCAAAAACTGTTCAAAATCCATTACTTAGTTTTCATCTCTTTTAGTTTCATTTATTTCGAATCATTTTCCTTAACTTTAGAACTCAGAGCAAAATTAAAAGAGAAATTCCTTAGTTAGAAAAAAAGGTAGTCCTTTTTTGAGGCAAGTAATTTTTAGAAACAATCCGGAGAGGTGAAAATCGTAGCTAATTACCTGCTGTGCTCATAAAGTGACCAGAAAGTCTTTTTTCTCTTTGAAACACATTTTCAAAAAGTATTAGCGCTTTTAAAAACGATTGAAGAGGGAAGATTGAAAAACTAAACTCGTTGGTGTTAAAATAAAGGATATTAAATACTCTATTGACACTCACCATAAAATATACGGTGCTCGATCCAAAAAATTGGAAAAACATGAAATTGAAAATGTTGATATTTAAGCAACAATTTCGGGCACCTGGTAGAAAAATTTCAAGTCACAACAATACTTAAAGCGATCCTTGTTAAGATCGCTTTATTTGTAAGTAGTGTTGTAATTTAAGCGACTTAAGTGTTTTAAGTCGTTTAAATTACAAAAAGTCAGTGAATGGTGGTGCAAACATTGAAGTTTAAATGAACAGTTAATATTGTCGACAAATTATTTAAATAATCACAAATTGGCAACGATTCATTGAGGTTAGACACAAAAAAGGGGTAAACGCAGGATCAAGGAGGCCTTAATTATGCCAAAAAATAGAGAGTGTTCAAAAATACACGCGTATGTACCAGTACTTTTGAGACACCCTGTGTATGTATCACTAATTTTAAAATGCACCTCCTTTAACCTGACTGACACTCCCCTAATTCATTTTTTTTATTCAAGCAAGGACAAACCTATAATCGAAGACCAGAGTACTAAATGCACACTCTATGTTCAACACATTTTTTTTTAAACCATTCAGAAGAAGAAGAGATCAGGAAATAAATTATTACAACCATTAGAAAAGAAGAAAACCTACATCACCGAAATAAAAAAATCAAGAATACGTGAAGATCAAGAAAACATCACACTACGGAACTTACAAAAAAGGATAAACGAAGAAAACATAATTACAACAGATGACAAAAACGATGGTATAATCTTAATGAATAACGTAGATTACATTCAAAAACAGAACAATTTATACAAGAAAATGACTTTGTAGAGGTAAATAGAAACACTAATCTAACTTTTCACAATAATTTCAAAAAATCATAAAAAATACTTTAAATAAAGTAAAGAAACTTTAAATAAATATAATTTCAATCCTAAAAAAGCACCCAATACCTATGAACCCAATAACCCCTAAGCTACATTCACTCCCCAAAATACACAAAAAATGCACTCCAATTAGACCAATTATAATCTCCACTAATTCTAGTTCATACTTTGTTTCTGAATTCTTAGTCAATTTTTTCAAAAATATAATTGAATTTACACCTAAATATACTATAAAAAATCGTTACAATTTATTTGATAACATCAGGCAAAATCAGTAACAAAATTGAATACATTGATAATAAATTCAACATTTCACTTGCCCTTAAAACAAACCATAATCTAAAAAACATACTTAATAATAGTAAATCCTTACATGTGAAACTTGCAACGCTATATGCAGAGGAGGGACCGGCAGAAAAATCGAAATTAGAGTCAAAGAGAACACCTCACAAGCAATAATTCAAATTCGGTAGGCACATAAATTTGAGCAATCATAAATTCACATTTGATAACATCAAAATCATTCATGAACTGAATAAAAGTTACTTAATGGAATTATTCGAAAGCTATGAAATAGATTCATTTACCACCCACAAACCATACTACTTAATGATCAATTGGAAAACAATATCCCACATATTTACCATTCCCTCAGACAGCCTTTTAATAAGACAAAAAATAAATGTTCATAAAATTTTAGTTTTCTACTTTACGTTAAATTTAATACATTTTCATTTTTACTAATTAATGATTGAAGTTTCTCATTAACTCTATAATGAGAAACTTTAATAATTTTCTAAAATTACTTAATATAATTCTTCAATTTAATAATTGATATAAGTTTTTATCTATAAATATGCAAAATCATGTAACTGTTATAATCATAATTCCTACAATATAACAATGTAATTTTTTAAACTCTAATTTTAAATTCAAAATCCAAATTATTCGCGCGCATATTGCTACGCACTTTCGTATAAAACATGTTCGACCAGTGTTCCATTTAATACTGCAAACCTAACCGTCGGCAAGGCAAGCATGTCTTTTAGAAATAATCTAATTTTATTTTAAGTAACTTCAAATATAAATTGTAATCAAAAAGTCCATGTTTGTCTATGATGATGGTACTATGATACCGAAACCGGTCGACGAACAAAAGTGTTAAAAATAATTACTCTCCTTCCTTTCTTGGAATATTTTTTTGTCCCTGGGCACATAGTACCTCATAGGACAACGTTTACTGTAATATACAATATACATTATACTGTATAATAAAAGTTGCTCTATGATACATTAGATGTAACATACTATTACTTTCTGATATGCTTTTTTAGTTTTAAATATCATATATACTATTACATTGGTTTAATTCCCCAATGAATTTAGAGACATTTTTTTAAGTATACATTTGATGACGAGGTATTGATTTGAGGTCAGAGCCCTTCATGGGTTATTTGAAAATCTTAAATATCTCTGAAACTAAATAAGAATAACCTTGTTTTCCTGCTATAATATATATTATACATGGTTCGCCCTGTTACATTTTTCAGTAATATAATAATACTTTATTCATGCTTTACATGTTATTCATGTTACATGGAAAAAAGCTTTACATGAAATAGCGGTATCAATTACAATAGAGGGTAAAAGGGTGTCTACCTATAAATAAATGTTTATGGGTAGATATAAACAATCCTAAAATGCGCGGATACTGAAGATGGCGTTCCCTTTTAGAAAGATTTTCAGCGTGCTTTAAAACAGTCGTATGAAAGCTCTGTAACTGGGTATTGATAATTTGTTATACAGCGCAGGAGAAACAGTGCCAGATAACAACAGAAATGAAAGAAATAAGTAGAAGAAATAAAATACAAAATCAACACATTGTACACGGCAAAAGAGATAACACACCCAGAAGAGTAGGACAAAAAAGCTGTAGTGACTCTGATTCATTTAATATTATCCATTTGTATATCTAGAAGATCTATTAAAAAGTATTTTGACTAGTTGTTAGCAGGAAATCTATGATATAACCGATGGATTCAACAGTAATAAAGTCCAATACAACTAAAAAGAGCTGTGCTAAAGCAGCTTCAAAGGGTAAGTAGAAAATCATATAATAACTACTGACCCACATCAATCATCCTATCCATCGACAAAATAGATAAAACGCAATATGGATAATAAGGGACGAGGTACGATTGATTTATTAGAAAACGTGGCGGACGAGATAAATTTGTTACCCATCTTCAACTGTGCTTCACCCATACTGTAAATCATATTTTGTCCTTTAGCATAGTTGTGTCATCTGCGAACAGTACTAATTTATCAAGGACCACCCTGCTGAATATGTTATTTTTAGCTACTTAATATTTTAAATGTGCTAAAAATATAGTATTGCATAATAAGTAATGTAGTATTGTAGAATAAAAATTGAGTTATGTTTGTTTCTACAGTATATGCCAGCATAAAAACTATCATAACATCTCCGTATAACTACACACTGCTTCAACACTGCTACTGCCGCCACTGCTACAACAGATCGAATTAAGTTTTCGGCAGGCTGGGGTTCTTAGGCCCTGTCAAATTTAGTTTCAAATTGAGTTTACATCCCTTCCGTCGCACTGGTCTTTAAACACGCCATCAAAATTTGTTTACGGTTTCAGTTAACACGCGCTAAGCAGCCCTTCCTATCCCTTATTTACCCCGAAATTGCACTGTGAACATTAACGGTGCGACATTGAAATTTTTGTTATCGACCACACCATCATTCTGGGAGATAAGAAACGTACCTTTTTATAACCTTCTTATCAGAAAAGTGTAGTATTACTTTTTTTTTAAATATGCATATCGAATAAAGACAGATATGATGTTACGTGCCTTCATAATTCCACTATTTGATTGCCTATGAAATTGTGATATTAAGCCCACAATTACCTATATCTAGCTAATACCCCCCGTGAAAAGGGATTATGTCCAAATTTGAAACGTGCCGCAATAACGGAATTAGATAGCGTCAAACATTACATCTAATATAAGCCCTAATCTAAATTGATCCTATCTGGAATCCAAATGATAGTTTAGCGTGACTAGACCTATTAAAAAGGGAATGCTATTGTAGCCCCTTTATAATACAGTCGCATTTCTATCCTTAAACGGCTTATCCTAAACAGAGGAATTTCCTTTCGTGGTAGATATAATATTTTTGCGTTACGGATATCTACGGATTTTTGGGATTTATTAATGTAGGATTTACATATATGTGTTATGTAGGTATACTTTCTCTTAAAGGTTCATAAATCTTGGGAACTTCTATTCGACGTTTGGCGAGTATTGGGTAATTTATTCAAGTGGATTCTTTTAGTACAGAGCACTTCCATCGGGGCTCGCTATTCTTAGAGCATTTTTCAAATATTTATGCTACGTTGTAATGTAAGTTTTAAAATATGGCGTATCGTGAATCTTCCTCCATATTCGCTGATGCTAAAAATAAATGCTTTATTTTGTGGCATTTATAGGGTTCCACCGCTTTTAAGTCCTATTTTATTTCGGGAATAAAATTTAACGGTTTTCGTATATTTGTTTTATTTAGGAAAACGTCAAGAAAAATATTTAAACATTAATCTCTAAAAGATAAGCTAATGGTGTTTATAACTACCATAATATATCATAACCATGTTAACCCTTAAGTAGGAAAAATGCGAAAAAGTAATATGGAAAAAGAAAACTGTAGACTGTACATACGAGCGGGCTATTTTATACAAAATTTATTAAGTTACATGCATGCGCTTTTAGCACTAATGGAATTTTTAATAGAAGTATCCATTGATATTGGTGGTGGGAATATCCTAGAGATATTGTGAAAGTAATTTTCAACGCTAGCTCTCTGCAGATTTTATAAAGCGAATTTATAAAGCGGGTGGTAGGGAAGTTGATTTCATGAGAGAATTATAATCCAATTCAATTGTTTTAAATGAGGTTTTATGATTTTTTTGGTTTCTTGCAAAACCATTGTAATCTGTTTTGTTTAGTTAATCTAATTTCATGCATCCTAGTATAATAAAAATTGAAGAGTAGAATAAACCAAAAAGAATTAATTATTATTTTTTGATTAATAGTAGGATTACAGTTACTCCAAATTCCAATTGTAACGCGTGGAATAATAAATTTCCATTTGGAGTTGGCGCTGAAATTCAAACGCCTGTCTCGCATGCCTTTGCAATTTGTTGTCACTTGGGACAGCTTGTCATATTTGTCACAAATTAATATTGTTTAATTTGCGGAATGTCAATTTTTACTACACTAACTTAATAACTCGTTCTTTAGAAAAAAACTCCGCACCATACATTAACTATGTTATCTACAGAAATCGAGGTTGTCGCACATTGAAAACAACAAATTGATTGCATTTCAAACTAATTGCTATTTTCTATTCTCATTTACATTTAATCTAGAACACACTGTACATACACTTCAACAACTTCAGAAATTAATTATGCTCTACCAAAATTAAATCCTACAACAATCAATATTTCGATCAGTGTGTTGGGAGATCTAAAAATAAACGTTCAAAACTTGATAATTTATCGTCGCGTTCAGTTAACTTCACATATCCCAGCGGACGGTTATTTATTAACTGAAATTAAATTTATTGGGCCTGTATTTCTAGTTAAAGTTTTGATTTAGTGCCCGCGTGAGCCGAACCCCGCTACCCTCCCCGCAGTTGCGACCGCGCGTGCGCGCGTTATCAACAACAGCCGCGTTTCGCTGTCGGAGATGGCTCTAATTTCCTAAGAGGTGATCAAACTTTTCCGCGACGCGGCTACTTGTCGTCACCACGAAAGTTAAAGTTCGTGGGGTTCAACCGCAAGCGACTGCATACGCGAAGCGACTGCGGCGCCCTCCGCCAGACAACACACACGTTCCGCACACTTCGGCCCCGAAATTACTTCTAAGAGTGTACTTTAGTCTTTCACCTTTTGCCTTATTTGTGTTTGCCCGGCCGTTTTGCCGGGCCTTCGAGAACAAAGATAAGCCGAAAGTGTTTTCGAGAGGGAGCGATATTCGCTCTTAGCATGCCCGACTTGTAAGGGGCCCTCCAGCCGAGGCAATCGTTACCCTTCAGTTTCTTTACTGTGGAACTTTCAGCACTGTTAGCCGTAACGACGTTTTGTGCTCGAGAACTCCAGAAAAGTAATTTAAGCGTGGTAATAATTTTTTCTTGCTTTATTTGTAATGAATGTAATGAAATTGGTTTTAAATTATTAATGCTTACTTATAAATCATAAAATAATCGGAAGTTTTTCTATTTCGATTACAAAAAATAGCTTTTCTTAAAGATCAGAAAGAATGTGCCATTATTTCTAAACATTTCAATTCAGTTTCTTTAAAAGTTTGTGTAGAATAATTTTAGGTATACCTTCATTTGTGATTTTTAACTTAATTATTACAAGTAGTTTATGCATCTAAAGCTTGGAGAAAACGATATGGGACGTCATGTAATAAGCTCTTTTATTTGAAAACATATCTTGGTTTCCTTTTGAAAGACACAATGAGGAGGATAGTTGAAATATGTGAACTAAAAAAAGTAAAAGTTAACATAATCAATTTATTTGATTACATAGAAATAAACGCTATCGGTTATTCAAGGAAGTTATATGCAGTTAACAATGAATTGCAAGTGCAAAGCCTATGAGGTATTTGTTGCATCAAAATGAACAAAAAACTGTTTATAAACAGATACATGAAAATACTTCTTAATTAAGATGCTACGAATTGTTGGTGCATCTGCTATATTTTAATTTTACCAGACATTGGTACAATTTCTCACATTATTAGACAGGAAAGTAGAAAAAAGAAACTTTTGGTACTTTAGGAATAATTTATGCAATAATAGCTATTGTACTTTTAGGATTTATTTAGCATTGTATGAGCCCATCATATATCTACTAACGGGATAGATGATGATACTCGAGCATACTTTACCTCAGCAACAATAACTATTGCAGTACCTAGAGGTAGGTGATTATCAACATTTCATGGAACACAACTAAATTATTCCCCATCCTTAATTTGAGCCCTAGGTTTTATATTTTTATTTACAATTGGTGGATTAACTTATTTTAGCTAATTCTTCTATTGATATTGTACTAATTGATAGTTATTATGCTGCAGCACACTTTTATTATGTACTATCAATAGACAGGATTAATAATAAAATCTAAATTTTTAAAAATTAAATTTTTAATTATATTTATTGCAGTTAATATAGCATTTTTTCCACAACATTTTCTAAGATTAAGAGAACCTCGACGTTATTCAGATTACCCTGATGTTTACATGACATATAATTTCATCTATCGGGTCATTAATTAGAATTTTTATATTTTTATTTGAGATACATTTGTATAAATACGAAAATCAATTAGACTCCTAAGAATAACATCAATTGAATGATTTCAATTAATACCACCAACTGAACTTGGATATAATGAACTACATATAGGTATTAAAATTTTTAGGTGATTAGCAATACTTCATGGAAAAGAACTAAATTATTCCCCATCCTTAATTTGAGCCCTAGGTTTTATATTTTTATTTACAATTGGTGGATTAACAATGCTTACATAACATGAAATATAATGAATTTTTATATTTTTATTTATTATTTCAGATACATTTGTATCAATACGAAAATCAATTAGACTCCTAAAAATAACAACATCAATTGAATGATTTCAATTAGTACCACCAACTGAACATAGAAATAATGAACTACATATTTTAAAAAATTATTCCTTCTAATATGGCAGATTAGTGCAGTGAATTTAAACTTCACATAGTCTTTTTAGAAATAGCAACTTGAAGAGGAACTATATTACAAGATGCAGCTTCCCGATTAATAGAACAATTAATATTTTTCCATACTCATACTCTATTAATTTTATTAATAATTGCTATTAACGTAAGCTACTTAATAAGAACCTTATTTTTTAATAAATTTAATTATCGTTACCTTCTAGAAAATCAAAAAATTGAAATTATTTGAACTATTATTCCCACAATAACATTAATTTTTATCGCATTATCTTGATTACAATTATTATATTTATTAGATGAAATCAATAACCCTTTAATTTCCATCAAAACAATTGGTCATCAATGTGAACATTCCGATTCAAAAAAAATTGCATTTAATTCATATATAATTCCAATAAATGAAATAAAAATAAATAATTTTCGATTATTAGATGTTGACAATCGAAGAATATTGCATTATAATTCACAAATTTGAATACTAGTTACATCTGAAGATGTAATTCATTCCTGAACTATTCCATCAATAAGTATTAAAATTGATGGCACTCCTGGACGGCTAAACCAAATTCAATTTTTAATAAACCGAGCTGGATTATTTATTCTTTGGCCAATGCTATGAAATTTGTTGTGCAAATTATAGATTCATGCCAATTGTTATTGAAAGAATTTCAACTGTTTTATTAAATGAATAAATAAAATTTAAAATCATTAGATGACTGACACGCAAGTACTGGTCTCTTAAACCATATTATAGTAATCTAGCAATTACTTCTGATGAAAAATTTAGTTAACCCCCTTAACATTAGCCTGTCAAGCTAAAATCACTTGATTTAAAAAGTAATTTTTAATTTCACAAATTGTTGATTATTACAAAAAGCACCCATAAGTTGATTATTATTATTCTTAATATTTTGTATAATTTTTATATTATTGAATATAATTTATTTTTTATTTAACTATCAACCTGTAACTTACTTTAAAGAAAAAAAAACTTGGAATATTAATTGGAATATTAATATTAAATAATTTAACTTATTTAAGCACCTCATTAAATTGATTAAAAACATTTTTAGGCTTATTACTTTTACCTACTATATATTGATTAAAAACATTAATTCCATCACGTTATATTTTTTTATGAAATAAAAGTACTATTACTTTACATAAAGAATTTAAAATTTTATCTGGAAATAATTCTACCAAAGGAATAACTTTAATCTTTATTTTACTTTTACAATTATATTTAATAATTTTTTAGGCTTATTCCAATACATTTTTATAAGAACAAGACATTTAATTTTAACTTTATCATTATCTTTATT
>JAWQRJ010001033.1:0-17278 GCA_033557515.1 Diorygopyx duplodentatus
GCGTTGTAGTCACAGTACGACTTTGTTTATACCACTTCAGTAATAAAACTTTGTTTGCCATTGATAATTTTTAACGACTTTTTGATCTGCTACTTTGATTACTGTTTGTAATTTTCGTAATTTCATTGGCCAGTCATGTTACTAGCACACTCAGTTTTATGCTGATCATATCAACAGATATCAACAAGGTTTCAAATTGCTAACATTGCTACAATTTATCTTAATATATATGTATGTGAGTGTCAATTGCTAAAAAATAATAATACACTTCTGATTATATTTTCACTTTTTATTTTCCGTCCTACATGTTTCGGGTTTTGATACCCATCTTCAGGGACTCATTATAAACAATAAAGATATTTCTATGTCTTGCAATTGTATAATCTATTATATTTTATGGAAAATAATAGGTGATATTGTCTTTCATTTAAAAATATGTATCTTTCATCATAAAATATTTCACTTAGGTACTCGTCTTTATATAAAAGGTACATTTGTTATCAATGTTGTTATATTATTAGTTGATTTTATTTTGTATCTGGCCGGCGCAAATTGTGTTAATGTCTGCGCGTTCCTGTTTCTTTTGTTTTTCTCCCTGTTCTTATTTTATTATTTGTTTACTCTTTCAATTGTTACGTAAACTCAAGGGTATTTATAGAATATATGGGTTATTTTATTGTTTTGTATATAGGAGGTTTTGTTAGGTTTATTTGTTCGTTCGTTTAAAGACTCGATGTCTTGTCTAGTATCTTTCTATTTGCCAATTTCATACACTTCGTATAGTTCTAGCATAAAACCTTTCCTTATGTGGTGTAAAATTTTTGCACATTTCTTTTTGCCAAATTCATATGTGTGCTAAAAAATGTCTACCGAATGCTGAATATATAGCGTTTGTGCTCTTTTATTCTTTGTGCTAGTTTTCTACCTGATTCTCCTATGTGTATAGCCCCACAAGTTGCGCTTTCGAGGGAGTAGGCTCCATTTTTTGACAGTGTTTCTTTTTCATCTTTTGTTTTGATTAATTTATTAGCGATGTTGTTGCTGGTTCCGAATGCTGTTATGTTATACTTTTCGAAAGAAAAATATGCTTTTTCAAAAAGAAATGTTATACTTTTACAAAATAATTGACAACATTTTGAACATTTGGATTAAATAAAACCTGAAATAATTATATAATTATGTTTTATTTGCAAATTTAAATCATAACATTTAATCCCAGTTTATTCAAAAACTAATTAATCGATTTTAATATTTCTTACACAGGTGTAAAGTACTTGTTGAGTCCTTTAATTTGAGGTATCACAGGAGGAGCATTTACGATTTTAATGTTGGGGTGGGGTTGTTTAACACATCTTTAACAGTGGTTAGCTTATTATCTGGCCCTTTTCTTACGTTTTTCAGTACCTGATAAAACAGCTTTATATTTCCATTACTGTCTTCTTCCAGCTTCGTTCCAAATTTCATCCACGAGTCTTATTTCGCAGCTTTCACTAATTCTTTAACTATTCTTCTTTGCTTTTTATATTCGCTGTAGTTTTCTGTAGTCTTGTTAGCTAAATACATTTGACATCTTCTTTTCTTTTCCCTTATCTGCTTATCTTTATTTCTTCTGTCCACCATGCACTTTGTTTCTTGTTACCGTCTCTTTAATAACTCCGCATATCTTTTCTGAGACTCCAATTATTATATCTCTAAAGCTTTTCTATAGTTCATGTACATTTTGTCTGTCAGATTTTTCTTTGTTTTCTATAATTCTACTGTTCCTTCCTTTTCGTAGCTCTTAGCTACCGCTTCCTCCTTTAGTTTGTACGTTCTTACTGGTTTAAATTCCACCTCCCTTCTGTTTGTTTCTCCCACGCTATCTTCTCCCTTCGGTTCTTCCCTTATCTTCGTTACCACCTGGTAGTGATCACAACTTACTTCTGTATATCAATCTTTATCTTCTGTTTATTCAAAATCATCATTTACTATTAGTCACCTTGTCATTTACTATTTACCTTTACTTTCGCACTCTCGTCTGTCTTCGTTTTCATCCTCATTTTTTGTATGTTCGGTTCTGTTAATGTTAGGTCGTTATCGACGTATATCTGTGCTCTTTTTAACTTGTGTTTGTTGGTCATCACCGATAGTTTTGATTCGAAGTCATCCATTTTGATAAGAAATCTATCATTACCAATGTTTGTCACCTCTTTGACTTCGGCGCTTATTTCTAATTTACCTTCGATGGCTTGTTCAATTTCCATTTTCCATCATTTGTTTAAATATATTCTTAAGTTCACTTATATCAACCATTTCTTTCCTCGTTTTTGCTGGTGGCCTGGGTAAGTTTTGTGTGAGAATTTCTGGGGATGCTAAAATCACTGGATTAATTGCAGTTATCTTTTTATGACTTCATATTCATTTAAAGATATATATTTTTTAATTGTAATACTGCGTTCATACCGTTAACGTCCTACGGCTGGACGTAATTGAAAATATCGATTAAAAAGACAATTTCAAATATTGATCCAAATTCTGTTAGTGGATATTGTCAAATGCCATTGTGACAAAAGTGTACAAAATTCCATCCACCAAACAACGTGACAGTACAGAGGTAACCTAGTCAGTCAGTCACATCAGATAGACATCGAAATTCACAAGTGCAAATATAAAAATCGGCTCTTTATGGACAGCACCAAATGAAAAAGAATATTTGAACATAAACCCGAAATTGCGGATCGCATAACGCTTTGACAAATTATGTCATCGGAATATTTATAGCCGTAGCGTGAAACCCGAGCATACAGCACCAATTGATTTTTCTGCTTATAACATGATTTATATCTTGTTGCAGAGTGCACAGGCGCTGCAAGAAGAACGCCAACGGGAGCTACTTCAGTATCAGGTCTTCCTCACCGACATAGAGTCATGGTTGAAAGCCATGCAAGACACGTTGGCGGAAGAAACCAAATTCGAAACGGAGGAACAAATAGAAAATGACATTCTGCTATACACAACCCTAACTTACGATTTGCAAGACAAGAAGAAGGAATTGCTCAAGCTGACGCAGCTATGCGACGGTTTCAAGAAGTACCCGGACTTGCAGACGTTCGCGACATCGTTGGTGGAGCAATTGAATCGATTGAGAATCGTGTTTGAAGGTCACGATGAGAGCTTAAAGAAAAAGATGCAAGACCTAACCGTAATCTTAGAAAAAATGAAAGTAGAAAACCTGAAAGGTAAAAGCATTCAAACTCAAACTGGTCGAAGTTTGGATTCGCCACACGGAGAACTGCTCACATTGAAGGATGTTGAAGTCCAAGCGCAATCTTCGCAGAAAACCGCCCAAACAGATGCACCTCTTACGAAAGAAACCATTCTGATCCACAAGACCACCACGCAGGATGGCGAAACCATAAAGATATCCACCAAACCTTTCTTGGAAAAACAACCAATTGTTGAGGAACCGGATGACTTATTTGTAACAGCTGACTATTCCGCCCATCAAACAGAATCGACAGGAAAACTTGAAATCTCACACACCGACAGTAAACCTTTTGAAACCATTATGGTTGAACCAGACGAAACCACAACTGAAGTGATCGTCGATGCTGATGGCACAAAACGAATCATAGTTAAAAAGCTGCATCGTACCTTAGTACAACGTCAGCAAACAGTTCAAAGGGAACAGATCACTCACCTCGGTACTGTAACTCAAGATAGCATCCCAATAACTCAATCATTCTCTCAAGTCACTCTTCAAGGTCAACAAAGTAGCACGACCATACAGAAAGGCTCAAAACCAGCAGAAACACTTTCAACTGAATCTTTAAAAGGAAACATAATTTCTTCTTCGTCGTCCGGCGATCTTCATGTACATTCTTTCGAATCTGAGCCCAAAATTTCCTATTCCAAAGAGATGAAACCAGAGGAAGTTGAAATGCATGGTGTCAAACTGCACGAAGGTGACGTGGCCTATCTCGAAGATGGCAAAATGTTTGTGCCTCCACCTGAATCCGCTCAAACCATCGAAGGTGATGAAATTCACACATCGAGTTCTTCGGTCAGAGCCGTCGTCCAACAAGTAACAAGGAGAATTATCCGAAAAACGCGTAGAATCATCAGAAAAGTTGTCATTGTCGATGGTAAAGAACAAGTAACTGAGGAAGTTATTGAAGAACCCGAAGAAATTGAAGTTACTGAGGAAGGCATACCGAGAGTCAGCATAAGTGTTACTCAAAGTGAAAATGGAGTTGTTACAGAAAAGCAACAATACGGAGAAACAATCTCTGGCGATCAGTTACGAGAAACGCTGGCTGAAGGTCAACAAGCAACTACTGCTGAACCGTTTGTGAGCGATATGCAACCAATTATTACCGAAGTTGACGAAATCTCTAAAGAAGATCAACAAATTTTGAAGAAACCCCACCACATCATAAAGGAGGTTGAAACTGTCAAACTGGAGAGCCAACCAGTTGAGAGGTATGTCGTAGAAACCACCAGCACGCGCAGCTTTGCACAAGAACCTGTAGAAAAGCAATCAGCTACTGAAATAGCTGAAATTATTTCAGAAAAACCGAGTATCGCGACAACTTTTGTTGAAAAACCAGAAGATCGCACAGTACCCATTGTAGATTCTGCACGTAGCAAAGAGAAATCTTCCGTAGACGCTTCTAAAGAACTACCTTTAAAGAAACCGGCAAGAGATGCTTCTTCAATGGCACCAGAGGAAAAGTCTCTGTCATCATCAGCTATGTTTATAACACAAGAAATTGTGAGTACCATCATGGAATCGTCCCCTGAAGGAGTCAGTAAACACAAAAAGCCAGGAGATTTTGGCCTGAAACACAAAGAAGATATCAAAACTTTAGAAGACAATATCACGGTAACTTCAGAATTCTTAAGAGATATGATACAAGATGAGGAGTATAAGCCATCAAGAGAAGTTACAGTAAGACCAACAAAAACTGTGGCAAATATTGAAATTGCTTTGAGGCTTGAAGAACCATTGAAAGAAACTAAAACGACTAATACAGTAAGTAGTATAAGTGTAGATAGAGTAGACCAAGCTACTTCTCCACTAAATGTACCAATATCTCCAACTGAAAATATATCGGATACACACATTGTTGGTACCTGCCACACAGAAAGTGAAATTTCAATGGAAGAGCCCCAAAGTACTACTTCTGAAAAAATTGTGGCAACTATCAAAGAAGAAGATGAAGTCTCCTCAGAGGATGAAAAGCCGAAAGTGAGCGTTGCTGAAGGAACATTTACTATTACAGAAGAATCACTTGAGCTAGAAGAAGCCTCAATCCAAATACAAGATGAATCACTACAAGTGCATGAAGAATCACTTCCAACAGAAGAAACTTTTGAGGAAGATCAAATAACTGAGGAACCCGAGGATATTACTTCTGTAAAATCACAAACTGTCCTTGAAGAAATCGATTCAGAACCTCTTGAAGAATCTGTCGAAGAAAAGAGTGAGGACATCTCTACAAAAATTTCTGAAAAAGTAACTTCAAAATCCAGAATACCATCGGAAGTTTCTTCGCCTATCATTCCAAAAACGCAAAGCGATCATGATGCATCTCCCACTGATGTCGATCATGGGGGGCGAAGTAGTAAGAAGAAAAAGAAAAAAGATGAAACTCCTTCTATTCAAGAATCTTCTTCACCAAAAGATATTGCAAGTGACGATTCTATTATGATCTCAACTGATATCGCTCTGCCAGAAGATTCTCAAGGTTCCACAGATAGCACTAAACCAATAATTGAAACCTTCGAAGCAGGCACACTCTCAGAAGGTGAAGTATCAGGAAAGGAAACTGGGTATGAAGCTGACAAGACAACAGTAGATGAGTCCCTGGCTGATGATGAACAAGATAAGAAGAAACGCAGAAGAAAGAAGAAGAAAGTGAAGATAAAAGTAAAAGAAGACGAAGAATTCACTCCAAAATCAATATACACATCATCTGTAATTGGAGAAACACCACAGTTCAGTGACGAAGAACCAGAAGTACAAAAACCTTCAATGTCTGTCGTTGAGAAACAACCAGAAACTAAAAAAAGTAAAAAACGGAAGAAGACCAAGAAAGATGACCTAGAGGAAATCACGAGTGAACCACGCGAGGTACCAACTGATGAGAAACCTGCCACAGATTCAGACTATGATATTCAACAAGAACGTTATGAAGAATTATCTTCTACAGCAGAAACTTATAAATCCATGTCAACAATTTCCGAACCTGGCACAGTTAAAATTATTGAAGAGGAAGTTGTAATCAGCCCTCAAAGTGAATGTGCTGATGTTGTCAGCAGAATTGTAACGACTGTTCCAATCATTGAAACCATTATTACTCAAGATACCATAGTGCAAACGTCTCCAGAAGTATCTGAGAGTCAACAATTCATAGAACAAGAAAAATCCTATTCAGAGCTTGAAATCCAAACTTCACCGGAACCAATCACGGAAACGGCTGAATCTGGTACCCAAGCAGAAATTGTAGAACCAAAACCGGAAATCTTGGAAACCTCCACGCAAGCTGATGTGTCAGTAGCTGAAAGTATAACCCAAACCTCAACTCCTGAGAAAGTCGAAGTGCTTACCGCAGAATTATCAATTCAAACGATAGTACCACAAGAAGTGCAGGAAAGCACTCAAACTAGCACACCAGAAGAATTACTGCGAAGCGATTCGGCCATGCAAACTTTGGTTGCCCAAACTGAAGAACAGTTCGCTCAAACCATATCACCTGAAATTGTAGAAGTACAAAAAGCTGAAGTTTATTCACAAGCTCATCCATATGAAATACAGTCACCACGAGAAGAATCTGTTCAAACTACTCCAGTACCATCTGCTGAATTTGCAGATAATACCACACAGACTTCTTTACCATATGTATCATCAACAACACAGGTACAAATAGGAGGAGTTTCTATTGAACCAGCAGTGGAAGTAAAACGAGAAGAACAGTTGGTTGAGGCGATAGTTGACGAAATCAAAGTTTTAACAGATGAAATTTCAACAGTTGAAGAACAAATACGAGAAACATTGGATGAGAAGATTTATGAACCTGTGCCACTGATTGCTGAAGAAGCGATAGTTGTAACTGATGAAATATTAAAAGTTGAAGATGTCGATGCTCCACAAGTGCCTGAGAAAGTATACGAACAAATTGAACCAACAGTTGAAGCAATAACTGAAGAAGTCAAAGTTGTAATGGATGAACTATTAGAAGTTGAAAAGGAGGAAGTACCAAAGCAACAGGTTGAGGAATTGTATGAACCAATTGAAGATTTAAAACCAGTAGAAGAAAAAGTGACCAAGAAGGAAGAGGTCGTTGAGAGGAAAGCGGTCGAAGAAGAACCACTTACTCTTCAAGAAGTTGTCAAAGAAGAAATCATGACCAAGGAGGAACTCATTATACAACAAGAACCAACAAAGGAAGAAATAATTATTGAGCAAGATATCAAAGAAGTTCCAAAGGAAGTACACACTGAAGATGAGCAACTGCAATTAAAAGCAGATAGTGATATTAGTGGAAAACAAAGTGAAGCTATACCTTTGGATATTGTTGTTTCAGAAGATCTACTAAAAGAGGTGTCAAAACAATTTATTGCAGTAGAACAGGTATCGTTAACTAGGCAAATCACTGAGCCAATAAAAGTGGAAGAGATGGAACAAGTGTCTGAAATTCAACAAGAATTTATAGAAGAACAACAACCTGAAATTTGTCACGAAGTTGTGGAAGAACAACCAATGCCTGATATTCCAGAGGATAAACAAACTGTACTGGTTTCCAAAGTTCCCTTAGATTCAGCTATTGAAAAAGTTGACGCCAGAGAAACTTCTTCTCAGACAAAACCAATCACCATCAAAGACACGCCATCCACAAGTCCAGATGAACAGGAATATGAAATGCTAATCAAAGCCACAATAACTGTAGAGGACCGTTCATCATCTGATATATCAGAAGAGCATCACATTCAGGTCCAAATAAAGGATGGTAAAGAAGAAGTGGCCAGTAGCGATTCGGAAATAGTTAACGTCACAGTTGATGATGTTCCAGTAGATAGTGCTGATAAGGAGCCCAAAAAGAAACCCAGAAAATCAAAGAGAGAGCAAAAGAGAACACCGGTAGAAAAAGATTTCTTCACTGGTTTTACAAGAAAAGATGATATCGGCGTTACTGATAAAGAACTGTATTCAGAAGTGGCTAAGAAATCTGCAGCGGAAGAATCACCAGATTATGAACCAGCTTCAGTAGTTGTTTCTAAAGTTATTACTGATATCCACAAAGATAAGTTGCCAAAGCAAGATAAGAAGAAGAAGGGTGACAAGATACCGTTTTCACAAACAAAGATATCTGAACGTCCTTCAAGTTCAAGAGGGTTATTCCCAGCTGAAGCCGTGATTCAAGACTTCTTGTCGCAAGAAAGATTATCTTCAGGTGACCATAACTTGATTCGCTCATCTCATCCGCAAACAAGTCCCCGGGAATTTCCTTATATAGAAATTGGGGTTGTGCGACCTTCAGCGCCTCTTGAAGATGTGGATGGTTCTCAGAGTTTGAAGAAATCTTCATCAGAAAATATCGAATTTATGATTGGTGAAAAAATTGAATCGGTTTTAGACCGGGATATATTGACTGCGACTGCAAGTACATCACAAAGAAGTGCTGCAGAGGAAAGATATGTGGTTACAAGCCTTGATGATAAATTAGAAGAAAATAAGGGAATATCAGAAAGGATTAGTGGTGAGTCGGTAGACTTTAAGAAAGTGTCTGACGTTGTAAAAGCTATTGATATACAACCTGACTTGGAGTATAATTTGGAGTATAAAAAGTTGGAAGAATTTAAAGATGAAGTTGAAGAAGATTTAGATCAAAAACCACCAAAAACTCTTCAAGAAGCAATAAAAATTGAAGAAGAAGCGGTTATTACTCCAGTATTTCATAAGGTCCACACCTTAGTTGATACATCAGAACCCCAAAAACCATCAATAGAAGAGCAACTTCTCCAAACTGAAGCTAGTAAACCTTCGCCCGATCCTAGCAGAGCATTGATAGACAACGAAAAATCGGCTATATTGCAGCAAATGCCTGTAAAGAAACCAAAGCCAATTAAACCAAAAACTAAAGGCAAACATCCGTCAGTAACGATTGAAGAAGTAATTTCAATACCAGTTACTGACACACCAATAACACCTGGTACTGATATCTCCATCTCACCTCCAGAACTAATTTATACACAAGTATCCACAGTTTGGGATAAACCAGCTGCAATAGCAGAACAATCAGAAGTTGCCGAACAACACGTTCCCATTCAAGAAGTAAACGTTAAATGGAACCAAGCGCAAGCGATGGAAAGAGTGAAGAATTTACAAAATGCCAAGAAAACGACACATTTAAGTAATATTTTATACTTGGCTACTTTGAATGAGGTTATTACGGATGAAACTGTTGAAGAACGAAACAGTAACATCAATGAAAATTTAAATCAGTTAAGAAGCGCCGTGTCAACTGGTGATGGAGTCGTAGTTCAAAAAATTGTTGTAACCACAGTAGAGACAATAACAACTTGGTTAGATACCATTGAGTACAGAATCTATATGAATAGACAACAGACTGGTGAAGGTCCGTCTAGAGAAAGAGTTGAGGAATTGAACAATTTGAAATCGGAAATCAGCACTGTGGAAACTTTTATAGACACCTTGAAAAATGAATTTGAAAACGCGACCAACTTATGTGATGCCGAGGACTCTGAGAGAATGCAAAGTTACATCACATCTTTGGAACATCAAGTTAAAGTAATTGAAGAAGTAACAGAAAAACATGAAATTTTGGCCCAACAAGATTTGAACAGATGGCAAGAGTTCATAGATGGAGTAGCAAGTGTTACCAATACACTGAACGATGTGAAAGATCAAGTGGGAAAATTAAAAGACTCTGAGATGGGTCTCCAGAAAATGTTGGACCAACTAGATGATTTTGATAATATTAACAAACATCAAATGGTGAAGATAGTTCACCTTGTCTCAATTGCTAGAGGACTGATGCGTGATTTTCCAACCAGGGAGATCCCACCTGAAGCTTATTCCAACTTAGACAACAGCAGACAATTGGAACGCGTGATAAGATCTGAAAGAGACCGCGTTATTGAGCTGATAACAGTTGCTGATGACTACGATAAAGCACTAAATGATTTTGAACCAATAATAGAGCTAGCTGAAGCCATAGTTGAAAACCCAGTGTGCGTTAACAGCTTAGAACATCTTGAGGAAGAAATGCAAAGCCATCGCCAGTTCTTCAGTTACTTGAGCCATAGTAGAGCTCTGTTAGAGTCTTTAGAAAAAAATTTAGAAAAGGCAACCAGAGAACTGCACGCAGAGAGATACCAGCAACTTCACGAACGGACCAACGTTATTTTAGAAAAAGCATCTGAAAGATTGAAAGAAATGTCTTTGGCCGCTACCAAATGGACGTTACTCGAACAGGGAATGAAAGAAGAACAAAGATGGCTGCAAGTTGCTCAACAGAGAGTACCTGACTTAAACAGTGTGACATCAGCTGATTACGACCAGTACATCAACTTATACCAATCTTTGTCGATAGATATTTCAAATCACCATACCAAGCTGGTTTACTTGAATAATGTGGCACATAAGCTGCAAGAAATAATTACTTGTTCGGCACTCGACCGTACTTATGTTGATTCTTTGGAGATCATTTTGAAATTGCAAGAAGACGTCAGTACGAATTTGAAAAGATTGTTAACGTTCAGAGAAACGTGGTCTACGTACAATATCCTTTCCGATAAACTCGAGTATTGGTTGAGGGATGCTGAACAGACACTTGCTATGGTAGAATTTCCAACTAGTTCAGCAGTACCTGCTCCAGGATACATGAGACAATTTTGGGTAAGTTTATTTTTAAATAACTTGAACTTTGAATAACTGTCCAAGAAAAGGATAGAACAGCTTGTAGATTATGTTTTCAAATTTTTAGTGTAACGATCTCAAATTATTTACAATTATATTTTGACTTTGGATTAGCATTTAATTGAAATACTTACAAGTTTGTAATATTTATAAGATGTTTCTTAAAATCCAGCCATCATCAAATGATTATAACTTCCTTCAACTGAAGTTCAATTATTTCTTTAATTTGGAACATTTGAATAAAATTGTCACTTTTAGTTAAGGAGTTCATGAAAACAATAATAATTTACAATAATTTGTTAGGATATTTTAAATCAAACAAACCTTATTATTATTTTTTCCTATAAACAGGAATTGAAGGCACAAACAGAAGTTCACAACAACATAAGATTAGAAACAACAAACACGTTAGAAAAGTCACTGCAAGTCGTTCCTGTAGCAGATGAAATGGTCCAAAGAAAATTCCATGCGGAACTTTTAGATCAGTGGCACAAATTTGCGGACAAAATAAACGCCGTCCAAGATGCTGTAATTGAAAACTTAAGTGCACCGGATATGCCCATGAACCAGAAGTTCACGATTTTAGAACAAGAACTTCTGGAATTGAAGGAAATCCTGAATAGCCTGCAAGGAGTCATCAAGAACGAGGAGGAATTGAATCTCTACATCGAAAGGCTTCAAACGATGTCAATTAGAGTCGGAACAATCCAGAACGAATTGGGAAAATTAGGGTTACTATCCACGACGGATTCAGAAAAAGTTGGAACTCTCCTAATGCTGTCCAAGCAGATTGAAGTCCAAATTAACGAAGAACTTGAAGGAGGTCACCTTTTGAAGGAACGTCTTCAGGCGATACAACGGGGAATAGAAAGAGTGAGACGGCAGCACGATAACTATTCGGAAACTTTGGACCAATGTGAAGGTGCCGAGAAAATGGGTAGTGAAGCTGTTGAAAAAGCTGTACGGGATTGCTATGAAGTCGGCGAGGGATTAGGTACGTTGTGGCAGGACCTCATGGGTCTTCGACAGCTTTTGCACACTCTTCCGATGAGGCTACGAGTGACTGTGTCTCCTATCAAAGTAGAAAGGGATATTTCTCAATTGCAAGATAACCACACAGCGTTGGAGAGAAGGTCCATGAACTTGTTGTCTATGTTGAGAAATCGTTTGAACTTATGGCAGAGATTCGAGAGACAGCTGGAGCTAGTTCAACAAAACGTCCAGGAGGCAGAATTCATGATGGATTTGCTAACTGTGCAAGGAATGGTTGATTATGATCGACTGCTGAAAGCCACTGAAAGATTGGAGGTAGGTTCGAACTTATTTCATTGCAAAATTGACATGATTTTTATAAAATCCTGAAAATAATAAATTTGCCAGCGAAATCTGTATGCACATTATTTGCTAATGTATGATTATTTCATTCTTTACAGAATGTAACAGGTGACATGGTCAAAAGAGAAGATCTGATAGCAGAACTGAAAGCGCTTGCTGAACCACTAACTGAAAGCTGCGCCCCTGAAATTTGTACCCAAGTGGAAGCAGCAGTGGCCGAAGCGGTGACAGCATGGAACGAAACCTGCTCAAACTTAAAGAAGTTGTGTTCAAAATATCAACATGCGGCCGAACTGTGGAAACAGTACAGGGACACATCTGATTTGGTCAAAGAGTGGATCGATAACAACGCGGAGACGTTAGGGAACCTGGATATTGACCAAGCGGTGGAAGTCATCAATGTAAGTACCTTTGTCGTTTCTAAACTTCATTTCAAGTCGAACCATTTTTTAGAGATTAGGAGGGCAAAAGAGGTGATGTGGAAACTCTGAGCTCATTTCATAAAGCTTGTTTACTTATTCTTGTATATTCAAATGTATATTCTCTTTCGCACAAAGTGCAAAATAGAAAATCTGACCGAAATGTGAAAATGTCTTATTTAGAAATTTAATTTACACTTATTATGGTGTTTTTGTAACTGGTAATGTATTTTGAAGCAAGTGTTCAATATCGTTTGCAAAATACTTAAAAACTGAAACGTAGTGTCTATGAACTATCTATGAAACTATTAGAGGAGAGTCACTAAAAGCTGTAATAGCTAAGGTCACCTAAGGTAAGGTAATCTTAAGTTAGTTATATTCTTATATCAAATTCATTGTATTGATAGTTATTCAAAAATTTTAATCTTTATTAATCACACATTTGGCCAAAGGAAAAAAGTTTTAGTAGAAAGTTTTAGTAAACTTAACGCTTTAGAATACACAAATTAAGTTTTAGTTCTAATCTTAATGCTTTATATAAAGTAGTTTTATCTTATGCTTCTTGATCAATTTTCTATAGGATATTAAAGTTTTCTCCAAACTCAGATGGGATATAAAATGTCAGTTTTGTTAGAATGTGAATTATGATTATTTTATTGCTCAAATTATTAACTTTTAACCACCAATTACCCCAACTAGAGATAGCCAAATCCCATGTTAAAAATGTATGCATTTAAAAATGCCAGATTCACTGCGTTATAGATAGATGGCGCTGACATGAATTAAGCTTGTATTGCGCGAATTTTGAATACGCGTTTTCATCAATACCATAGTTCCCACAGAAATTTTCATAAGATACAAATCATACAAAAGAAATATGTTGAATAAGACATTAATGCGGTTAATAATAGTACAGCAGTAATGTTAAAAATTAAAAACCATGAAAAACATATATGTACATAAAATAGTTACATAAAATAGTGATAATAATAATCGGACCAATAAAAATAATATGTACCACAGATCGGTGGTATTACAATAACAGTAGGCTGCAGAAGTATAAAATGCATGGTATAATAGTTTAGCTTTATAATCGTATTAATAGTGGTAATTGAGAAGCTAAGAATGCAAGCGATATAAAATAACGATATAAATATAAACGATATAAAGTGGCATAAACAAGTTTTACTTTAAAAATTGTAATGTTAAAAATTATAAGAAATTAATAATTAATAATTAAAACTAAGAATCCAAAATACTCCGTTCCATGTTATAATAGTTGTTTTAAAATACAGAAAGATAATATAAAATTACCCCCAATTGAGCAATATGAGATGGTAGATTTCCTAATCCGATTTATGAATGGATAATTAATTTATGATTTAACTTTTAACCAAATGTCTTTTCGTCCTAGATAATCCTAAATAGTTTTAATGGAAAAGGGCCCAAAAATGGTACCTAAGGGGTACAATTTTTCTACTTTTAGATGTAAAATGTAAAAATAATTTTTACAATTCTTATTTTCTTATTTGAAGTCTTATTTTCATTAAACATATCGTTTTGATTGATATATTTCTGAACCCCATAAAGCATACTTTTTCTTAGAGGCAAATTAATTACGAACATCACATTAGATATCTTTTATGAATCTAAGGTGAAAAATGGAAAACAAAATGGCGGATTCAATATCGCGGACTGACGCTTTAAAATGTGTGCATTTTAATTTAAAAATGGTATCTAGCGAATTTTTCTGTCGTTGATTACGAATTTAAGGTTAAAAAATGATAAATTTAATATGGAGGAACAAAACTGAAATATACTCACATCTTTACTTTAAAGTAACTTTGGTTTTGTTTTGGTTCTGCTATAATGGATCCGTCTTGTGATTATTTTTATTTTTCATTACATAAATATTCAAAATGCCGAATCAAATATAGGCGAAGAAAAATTAAATTAAAAAGTGAGTATTGTTACCGAAAAATTGTTGAGAAAAAATCGAAATGGCGTATCCAACAAGGCGGATTAAAACTGAAAATTGTTTTCAAATAATGAACACAGTTATTAAAACAGTATCATTTTTAGTCTATTATCTTCAGATATTCAAGACCTTGAGAAATTCCAAGCAGCTGCTAGTTTCAAGTAAAAATGTGGATATTTTTCAGATTTCACCCGAGAATTTGAAAAGTTTAAATGTTCTAACATTGAATTTGTAATCAGTGACCCAATAATTCCCCCAGTTTAAGTTTCAGTTCGCCATATTAAATAGACCATTTTGAATTTTTGACATCAGATTCAATCATCAACCCTAATAAGTGTCTCCCAACTGAAGTGTTCGTAAGGTATCTATGGAGAAACTCATGTTTCATAGGGTTATGCAGTCTATCAATGTACAGTAAGTCTACATTTTGAAATTTTTATATCATAATACTAGTAGAAAAAATCATGTGTTACCTGGTGTCTGTGTGTACTACTTACCAAATTTCATAATTTTATCTTAACAGGTTTCGACAATATGTAGAAAAAACAACCTCAGGATCTCTCATTTAAGGGACTGCGCAACCCTTAGGAAGCATTTTTGTGCCCTTATTAATTTTTTTGTCTATTTTTGCTCCTAGAATATACCCTATAGATTATAATTATTGAAGACTGCAAAAGACTAGAAATTTTTTAAGCCAAGATATTTTTAATTTGATATCTAAAGCTAACTGTGGCTACAAAGCTATTCAAAACCAACTTATTGCAAACTTTTTTAGAAAGGCAATTAAATTAACTTTTACAAGTTTTTTTTGTTCGAACAGATTCGAAAAGGTTAGTACCTGGGTCGAGCTCGCTCGGGGGTAATAGCAAAAAAACATTGTTTTTTTTTGTGAAAGGTGAAAACTAACAGACCGTGCTAGTTCTGTCTGGAACCTACCTATAATTAGCAAAGCTCATTTTGCATCTTTAGCGGAACTCGGACTTTCAGTATTCGACTGAGTTTCTACATATTATAAATATTTTTTAATTCCTATAATACTGGTGGCTCCATCGTACGGCCAACGATTCAAAAATATAAGATTCAATTAGTCGATTAATTAGATTAGGTAAAAAACTTCAATGACAAATCCTACAAAATATCTGTTTGCAATCTTTCGCTAATACCCCACTAGGAACATTTGTATTTAGAAAAAAAATTCTGTTTCAGTATAAGTATATATTTTGTGAATGCGTCCATCATTAAAAGTCTTATATCGACAGTATGCATTCCTAATAAATCGACAGTATACATTCCGAACGCAGCCGAGATCGGCGAAAACGTTACTTCCAAAAGTGTTACTGTTAGTAACACTTTCACACAGAAAGTAATCCCTTGACAAAAATCATTGGATGGCTACTTAGATCAACGGAGTTTTTGCTTATATGGTAAAAGGAAATTGAAGTTATAATTATTATAATATTTGTAACTGAAGCAAATATAGAAAAATATGCCTGGCAGATGCGACTTGATATAGAAAAGAGTTGGATTTTCAAAGAGTTGAGATATGAAGTCCCTGATAGTTCTCAATTGGTAGAGCAATAGATACGAAACACGAAAATCGTTAGTTCGAATCATGACCTGATAATATTTAAAAATACATTAGCATAGAAAATATTAAAAAAAAAAAATTACGTGCAATGGACTTTAGTTGAGATTGGTTAAACGTCATTCTGTTAACATCAAGGATTCAGGTAAAGTATTTAGTCCTTCTACTGTTACACTAGTATTATACATTGCTCTTATTGGTATGTATAGTGAGTGATTAATAAAAATTCATATTTTTCTGTACTGTGTGGCCCATTTTGGATGTTTTTATAGGGTATCTCGAAAACCATAAGAATGATCAAAAATCTGACACAGCAATCACGAGCTCTTTTTTGAAAAAATAATAAATGTCAAAACAGATTATGGCTACCGCGATCGCTATCGGAGCTGCAGGTGATTTTCAGACATTGCTCATTTTGAAAATTGCTCTTATACTAACACTAAATATAAAAGATGTCAAGAAACAAAAGGAAGGTTCTAATGGCAATCTTTTGTGCAGAATCCATTAGCGTACGGAATTTTTCATTTTCCTTTGCTTTTCATATTTTCTTTACGAATATACAGGGTTATTCACGATTGATGACGACATGGAGTATTATAGCTACAATTTTTGATTAAAAAGAAAAATATTTTATAGGTGGTTAGAACCCTATTGGCGAAAACTATTATCGAAAACATAAAACGTATCAAAGTTATAGTTTTTTAAATGGAACGCCCAATATATTATTTCAGTTTTAGTTGCTACGATAAAAATAAAACCGAGTTTAATTAGTGTTTACCTTACCTAAACCTAACGGTTTTTTTAAATGTTTGGAATTTTGTGGAAATGTAGTAATAATGTTAATAATTTAAAAACAGAACATTTGTTATCATTTTTTACTTCAAATTCACCCTGATGAGTAACTAATTGATTACGTTTCTTGTCAAACTAGTGAAAAAAAATTCCAAAGTATAGAGGGTGTCCAACAAATAAGTCTAAATAAGGGCGAATTTTAAAATTTTGTTAAATAATTTTAACAACTTGTCTAATTTAAATGG
>JAWQRJ010001034.1:0-17275 GCA_033557515.1 Diorygopyx duplodentatus
TTTGTTTTGGGCTAATCCTTTAACCACAATTATCAATTTAGCGATAAGAACTGGAACATTTCCGGATGGTTGGAATAGGGCCCGCATTTAAGAAATGCCAGAGATTAAGAAATCATTCAAGATAGAAGATAATACTCTGACCAATAATTACAGACCCATTTCGCCACTGCCAGTATTTTCCAGGGTATTTGAAAAAGTAATGCATCTCGCGTTGAGCCGTAACACTGAACAATATATTTCCTTCTCTCAGCATGACTTTACTACCGGAAAATCCATAACTACCAACCTAGCATCCATAACCCAGTATATTACTTAGTCGCTTGATGTCGGTGGGCAGGTTGATGTCATCTACACTGATCTGTCCAAAGCTTTTGATAGTATCGACCATGGATTGCTTCTTCATAAATTGCTTGAACTCGGTCTATCTGGTGAGCTTTTATCGTGAGTTAATTCATATCTGCATGATCGTTCTAATTATGCATTCAACAAGGGGTTTTCCTCAATCATTTGATTTGACTTCTGGTATGCCCCAGGGTTCCATATTGGGTCCCCTTCTCTTTAATTTGTTTATAAACGATTTACTGACATCCGTTACTTGTCCTGCTTACTTGTCCTAATATATTTTATTGTCATCCGCATAGGCCAACTATGCGGATGACAATAAAATATATTCGACTATTGTGCCACATGCAGATATTGAAAAACTACAATGCAATCTTCACTTTATTGCCAATTGATGTGTTCGTTTCAATCTACAACTCAACATCAGTATAGTCCATTATGTCATTTACTAGGAAATGTTCTTTTGTAACGAATTCTTATACCAAAAACTATTTTGTGACATTCCACTTCAACGAATTATGTCGATTAGAGATTTGGGTGTTAGTTTTGACTCTGAGTTGAGCATTATGCGAGACATTGCAACTTTGTGCAATTCTGCTAGCAGAATCAGGTCATTCAAAGACTTTAACCATCTGCTAACTATTAAGAAATTGGGCTTTGCATTTGTGGTCAATATGGTCAATATGGTATTTGTGGTCAAAATGGAATATGCATGCATTGCATGGAACTCGCATTATACCTCCCATCGTCTTTGTGTCGATAGAATACATAGAAGATTTGTAAGGTTCTTGTATTACAAGAAGGCATTTATCCTCCCAGAGGTGCAGATCTGGATGATATAGAACAGGAGTTGACACTCATACCAGCTCCAGTGAGGAGAGAGCGGCACATCTCGGCATTCTCTGCACATCCTGCAGAAATTCCAGGAATGCCGAGATATATGCCTGCATTTGAAACTGCATTATATATATAACACCGTACTGAAGTAAATACTATCCTTTATATTTCCTGCGCAGCATTGTTTTATGCCTGGTCGGTCAACTGTCTCCAATTTGACTACTTTGTCGCAGTATATTGTTGTAATTCGTAAAATACTTTATATCGCTAAATAATTTTTATATTGGTCATTACCTTTTGACCTAGCTTGGTTAATTCCTTGTTAACAATTCTAATAATTGTTTGATTTGAGCTGATTACCACTCGGCAAACAGTATGCTTCTTTTCTAGTTATGTACTTTTATTTCATTGGTTCCAAATTATGGCATGTTAAGATTTGATTGGTGGTTAAGGAGGCGCTAATTTTGCCGAATTCATGGAGTAATACTGGAGAATAAGATTCTTAGAGGAATAGCAAGTGAACTGTAAACACGTCGCCTACTTTGAGCTGGAATAAACACTTAAGTTAGTTCGGTGTTTTACTTCATCAACCCCAAAATAAAGGACAGTTAAGATAACCTAAGCCAGGGGTCGGCAACCTTTTTTACTAGGAGGGCATATTTCAGAATTGCGGGAGATCGGCGGGCACCATGGAATGAAGAGGAGGGGGGATAATATGTAAACATGAAAATATTAATGCAACATAAATTTTTTATACGTAAATTGAAATTAAAAATCATACTCTTAAAATTGATAATTAATGTGATATTTGACATTGCAAATCTGCGGCCAACTCGTTGTAATGTGGCACATAAGTTGAACTTCCAGTTTTTAGGTGTTGGTCCAAATGAGCGTCAGTGAGCATTGATCGGTACTTTGATTTTAAGTATTTCATATTGGAAAACAAAGATTTACAAGCATAAGTCGACGCGCAAAGAGAGTTCAATTTTAAAGCACATCTTCTCAACAATGGAAAACTATTTTCACTCACTAAATTCCAGAAGTTTTTTTCGTTATGATGTGATTTTAATTCAATGTCATTTGTTATATTTATAATTTCCAATTCCAATTCCGATTTTATTAATCACATCGTCCTCTGTATGAGAGAAATGACTAATAAAAAAACGTTAATGATGCCTCCAATTCGTAGAATTCTTCAAATCTGGTATTGAATTCTTCCAATAAGGAATCAAAATATTTGGCAAACTTATGGGTGGTAGCATTTCCATCACAATAATTTTCTGTTCCCATTTTTAAATTTCGGAAATGTAATAAGTTTCCAGAGTGCCAATTTAGCGTTAAATGCATTCACCCTACTTATCATAGAAGCAATATGATGATATCTACCCTGTAGTTTCAAATTTAACTCCGTCAATTTTACAGTTAAATCAGTTAGAAAGCCAAACTTAATTAACCAAGGTTTTTGCTCTAATTCTAAACAAATTTAATTCCTGGATAATAGAAATTCTCTCACCTGTGGTAATAAATTTAAAAACCGCTCAAGTACCTTTTCTTTGCCGAGGACTTCACACAGAAAGAATAGACAGAAGTGAGGTGAACTTCTGTGTGTGTGATAAGATCTTCAAATTCTGCACCATCTTCTTGTAGAAGTAATTTAAACAATCTGTGTTGCATTGCCGCTGCTCTTATTGAATTTATCACTCTTGTTACTGTTTGTATCATTTCCTGAAAAGGAATTACCTTTGAGCATAACTGCCTTCTTGGTGAATAATGCAATGATAAGATGCAAATTTTGGAAATATCGGGTCTTTCTTACATAGTGCAATGAAACCATTATTGCTTCCTTTCATTGCAGGCGCGCCGTCTGTTGTAATTGCGGACAATTTTTCTAAAGGTATATTATTTTGCTCTAAATATTTGTTAAAAGTTGAATAAATATCGTTGCCTCTTGTCCTTTCAAAGGTAGAATTTTCAGAAATTCTTCTTTTACAGAAAAGTCGTCAAACACCATCTTTACAATAGTACATAATTAGGATGTGTCCGACACGTCGGTGGACTCGTCCACTTGTAATGAAAAGAATACACTTTTTTGAACATCATTATTCAACTGTGATTCAATGTCAGTAGCCAGCATTTCGATTCTTCGAGTTACTGTTCTCGCTGATAGTTGGATGGCATTTATTGCCGTTATTATTTCGTTTTTATTTTTATAGTCATCAAAAAGAGTTTCTGCAGTTAACATCATGGCTTCTTTAATAATCTCACCTTCTACAAACGGTTTCATTTTCTTTGACAATAAGTGGGCAATTTTGAAAGAGGCAGAAGTGGCTTTTCTTGATTGAGAAATTGGTGTTGTAAATAAACTCTGCTGTTCAGTTAAGTTGTGTTTTAGTTTAGAAATTTTATTCTTTCTAATTTCCGAGATTATTTGAAAATTTGCATTAAAATTTTTATGAGTAGTGATGAAATGTCTCTCCATGTTACATTTTTTAGGAATCGCTACACTTGAATTGCACAATAAGCATACACTTTTTTCTTTATAATAAGTGAAACAAAATTGTTCCTCCCACTCAACATTAAAATGATATGTCTTCTATTTCTTATTTTTTTTCCATGGCGGTTACAATAATAATAAAAATAAGTTAAATTAAATAATCACAGGTATACTTACAACTCGAAATATAAATTCAAGAAACTACAAGTTTATGTACGAACAGAAGTTACGAATAAAGCGTACCAAGCTGTGGCTGGACAGAGTATTCGAGGAGAATGGGGACAGCAAATAGTTCACTATATGTCTGATTCCACATATAGCGAACTATTTTCTGTCTTGAACTATTACCTCTCAAGTAGTCGTAATAGATTCTTCCAGTTAGTGTTATGTAGATGTCGCTAAGATTCAGTTTATGTCAAAAGACTAATTGTACAATTCGTGTAATTGTTAAAATGGCGAAAATAAAATAAGAATTTTTACTAAAATTATTCATTACAACTACGTGTGTTTGTTGTTCAAATACCTAAAATTTATAATTTAGATATTTGAACAGCGGGCACCTTAAAATTGCTTCACGGGCACCCTGGCGCTCGCGGGCACCGCGTTGCCGACCCCTGACCTAAGCGATCCCAAGAAAAGTAGTGTCAGGTGTGGTGTTGGTAAATTCGTAAAGTGATGCATCAACCTGATCGAAGAAGTTGGAGTATCCCGAAGAACCGCGACATCGAGAGATTTAAGCCATCCATCCCGGAGACTACAACTAGCCAGGGGGTCCTCGTATGGTCATCCGCCCAGGTTTAGCATCAACGTCTAGCATCAAAGCTTTAAGGATCTCGGTGTGCTCTTTGTCAGAAGTTTCCTTTTGCAGGTCATATTGAAATAATTCGATTTTTAGTTGGCAACACTATGGGCTTTACTATGAGAGTATATCGAGATGTTGATGACATTGAGCTGCTTAAACGCCTGTTTTATGGAATATGTACCAGGAGAATGTATGTCTTATATGGCACCCCATTTATGAATGTTATTCAATGCTGCTTGATCGCGTATATCGAAGATTGAACTCAGTATGAATTGTTAGCTAGACATGGGATGATGTCCCTGACACAGATGCGTGATAAGCCGTGTGAGATTGGTAGCATTCATAAGTTGTATTGCACACTTACCGTATTGATTATATGTACTTCATTATCTGTTTATACATTAAACTACTAGACGTAATATTGTAAGTAGTGTTATGATTTACCATGTAATTGGTTTACCTGTTGGGCAATAAAGATTATTATTATTAAATTACCAATTGTGAATTGCTAATTCAATATCTCGTCGAGTGCTATTGCTTGTCATAAATGTATCTTCTACTTTGGTAACTACCAGCTAGCAGTTAAGTTTGCCACCACCCAACCAAACTTATTATTTTATTCCTTACTAGCCGTTTATTTTAGGAAACTTCATATTTATTGTTCTAACTGTGACAAAATACAGAAATATGCAGAGATGTGTTGAATAACAGAATAAACTATTCCGGCTAAATAGGGAGATTTCTGTGAAAATTTTATTTAATATTAATTTATGATGTAACTTATCTGTGTTTTCATGTAATTGCAGAAAGTTTGCACAATATGCGTATGCCTTTAATATCAGTGCGTAGGCGTCTAATCGTTTATTACGTTGAGAAATTAAACTTGACATTCAATGTGTTATACATGTTATGAATAAGCGATTGTCGCTTTACTGATTTTAATTGAAAAATTAAAACATCAAAATCTCTTAATTTATAGAAAAAAATGAGACTTAAGTAACTAGTAAAGTTCTCTTCATTGTAGAAACTTCAAAAACAAAGGTAAAGAACCATAATCTCCAATTGAACTAGATTAAAATTTATATATTGGGCATCCCTATAGCGTATAAAAAATAAATGATTAAATTCAGTCAGCGTCTTCCTTGTTCTGAAACCTATGCTTATCCTTGCATATTCTAGCAAAACTCCGAAATTATAAAATTATAATGTGATTTTATCTTAAATGCATTAAGATTGATGACATTTTAGTAAATAAATCGAAATTGAACGTTACACTATTAACCAATGAACATATAAAACTTTGAAACATTTATGATCTTACGAAACAGTGATTGGTAACTTTAAAGCTAACTTCACTATATTCACATTTATGAGTAATATGTGGGCCGAAAACATTTCTCAGCGCTTCGAAATACCTGTTTGCAAAAAGTAAGTACACCTGACCATTTAAGACCAATAATTATCTTAGTATTACTGTTAACATGCAGAAATTTAGTCATGTAAACAAAATATTCGAACACCTTTTGAAGGTTAGTTATGATAAATCATTCAAATGGAATAAGAATCGTATACAAAGCAGGTAATCCACTAAATTATCAATTTACATAATCAACTAATAATAATAAATATCAACTTCTAGATTTGGTCATGTGAAAATTCAACGTAAACAATATATTTGAAGAACCTTTTAAAGGTCATATGTTACACACAAGCATTTAAATTTAATAAAATCAATTACAAAACAGGTTATGTATGAAATTTATTACATTACACAATCAAATAAAATTAAACGTCAAATTTTAGAATTACCTGAATGGGAAAACCAACCGACGACAATCTCTAGTAACAACGAATCTCCATGCAAAAACACCTTCACGACCATCAAACCTGGTTCTGTAGATGATGTGTTCTCTCCATTGATAGATATTCTTCGAGATAAAAGGGTTAATGTTCAGATACGCAGTGTAACTTCTACAACGGAATAATCTATGTCCATATCGAACGGATTTTAGGTCCCAGCCACTCTTCAATTCCCCAGAAATCCAAGGACTAGCTTCCAGAAATCAATTGCAGCCTCCAGGGTACAATGGAAGACATATGGTCAAAACAGGAAAAGGCAGCGAGTTATACCAAAACGAGCCTAAATAAATAAATTCTACTTGAAACCCAAAAATACTTATAAACAACCCTAAACCTAATCACAGAGCACACAAAAGACCACAAGGTAAATGTTGTGTAGGCTTTCGCAGGTGTTCATACTTCTTGTCTTTCCGCGTCGGTGAAGAAACCCTCCGTTGACGTTTCGCCGTTCATTACAGACGGCACCCTAGTGAGTTAGTTCTGAAGATGATCTGGTAGTTCTCCGATAAATCTGATCAGTTAGTTCTGATAAATTCCACTTATTTCTTTGTTAATGCACTCTCATGGGGAACCGTTTCAAAATGTTTCTTGAAAAGCTTTTCGGATGTTGTATTTTGTTCAAAGGAATATTTGCGCGTATTAATACATCACATAATTTAAAATTGAAACCCTGTTGTTTATCTCTGGTGACAGAAGCAGCAGAAAACGGAATTTTGTTTTTTTTTGCATTATCCTGATAAATTGCGGCCCTTTGGCTTGCTGTTTAAAGCAATTCCACGTTGATTTGTTTAAATTGTGTATGATGGTATTTTGCGAACTTTGCAAAAATTTAAGTGCACTTCATAGAGTTTTAACGAAATTTGAGAAAAATAAACCCTTAAGTTTTTTGCATGTTGTACTTCTTCCCAAAAATTAATTCTGTAGTGCAGTATCTCTCCAAAAACTGAAAAAGAATTTGAATATGGGAATCCATCAAACTACCGATTAAGAAGGCTGCTAGAGCCTGTTCCAACTAAAACCGTTTCTTTTAAGAAATATACGCGTCATTCTTCTTCGCTTTCCGGTGACCGTCGCGCCGATTATAAAACTCGCCGTTTCGTCGTTCATTGCAGACGGCGTCCTCAGAATTAACTGATACGGTTCGCCAGGTCGGTTCGGTGATTGGTCGTTAACAGAACAGGTCAGGTTAATGACGGTTTCCTAGGTATGATGGAGGGGGAACCCTGTATCTCTATTGAGGTTATTAAGAAGCACCCATTGTGAAGCAATGGATTTCTATTGCTTCCAGAATCTTTCAGGGATAATAGTGGGATTCGCGGGCTAGCATTTTTGTTTGGTAGAATATGATTTTATGTTCTTATGGTTTCAAGTATATGCTCAGCAAGTACAGGATCCAGCTATACGTTTCAGTGCACTACATTGAAACGTATTATAAATGTATATAACAGCGCAATTTTTATTAACGTGTTAGAATGAAACTGTGTTGTAGGTTGCCGTGCTATACGAGGATTTCCGCAATTTCCATTAACGTGTAAGGGTGAAACCGTGTTGGAGGAATCCGTGTTTTAGGAGGGTTACCTTTAGCTTAATTTGGCTAGATATGCTAAAAACCAATCTCAACCAATCTTCTAACGCCTATTAACATACGCCTATTATAGTAGACATGTATGAGAAGAAGACCACACTTGTGGTTTTATCATTATTTGTGGTCTAATCGAGATGTATTGCTTCATCAATATTAACTTCTCATAAAGAAATTAAACATATATTACGTTTCGTCGGAACATACGTGCGGCCAATATCTTTAATCTGCAAATAATTATGGCGCAATTTGCAACGCAAGTAGACAATTAGGTATGGAGAAAATAACTTCGACGATGGCGGTAGGAAGTTCCATCTTCTCGCATTGTTATGGTGCAGAAAAAAATGAAATGGTAGGCGCATCGTGCGGTTCGAGCCTAGTAAAGATCCCACCGCGAAAATGCGTCCATCCCCACGATTCACCTTCTCTTTCAGGTGGCACACAGAGCCTGGTTATTGGGGGAAAGTTGTCCGAAACATGTGGCGGTATAAAACACCAACAGGTACTGATAACCTGCAGTGTTGTTCGTGCGTCCGAAGAACGCAATTTTAGGCCCCGTTTGAGGGGAAAGTTCAACGATGAAGTGCCTCACACTCTTGGTTAGTGTCAACAGTGTTTTTCTTCGCTTCACTCTGTCCGGCCAATGAAATCAGTGCTCCACAACCAGTGACTAAGAATTATAAACCATCGCGACGATTGTACGATTAATTCGCAAAGTTAATTGGCATTTAGGCAAAATATTATCGAATTGTGAGTGTATGATAAAAATGTTACGTCATCTCATCTTGTCACTGATACACATTTTCTTTGGCGGACAGAGTGAATGTAAAGTGTTATATATTTATTATAGTATTAATAGTAATAAGTGATTACACTTAACCGGTAACTTGAGCAAAGCAAACATTGTAGATGTTGTTTCTAAAAACTACAAAGTCGGCGCAGTTTTCTACTGCTATCTAGATTTCTTTACCATCATTATTAATCAAAATTAATAAGTTTACTATTCATATTAAAAAAGGTTAATAAAATAAGATTTATTAAAATTTGCAAGAAAAAGATGTTATGGACTTCTGTAATCTTGATTCTTCATCAATATCTTAAAAGCTACTTTGGCTGTGTTACAGTACAGTTCAACATAGAATATTCCAATTAAGTGTTTCCAAACGGAAACTTTATTCGGTTTTTTCGAATGGAAATGCAGTTTTATAAATATAAAACATAATATTACTTTCTATAAATCCATACTGGGACTTATAGAAAGTAAGTCGATCTAAAATAGTTTTCCTTAATATATTAATTAAGGAAATAATTAAACTCCATACTTCTACGATTTAATTACTTTATTTAATAATAATTAATTACTTTATTAATATTTATTAATATAGTACTAATACTTTATTAATATAGTATTGAAAAATTATCTTCTTTGATGCAAACTTTGCTTCCTTAAATACATTTTCTACTTTTCTTAAATACATTTTATATTTTATACTATCACTGTAATTAGGATCTCATCGAATAGTATCGTCTGTTATTGAAATACAAAACGCAAGATTCTTGGTGTATTCACAAGCAGTTAAGCAAGAGTTCTACTTAATCCAATAAATATACGAAATACAGATATCGACATCATGATAAGCACACTAAAATATTTTTGTAAATAAACTAAAACAATAGTGGTAGCTTAATTTCTATTTAATTTCGACAAAGGTCGCAGGAACCAAAACAATGCGCTTATGTACGCTTAGTGAAGATAAAATATTTACTCTACTAGATGACACTTACCTCTGACGATGTTAAAAAAAGTGAAAATAGTTACACAATAGAAAATAGAAATAAGAAACATTGAAAGGTATAATAAAACAAGGATAGCGTTTTATTTTATTTATAAAATAATTGTGAACCAATACGGACATTTTTTATATCAAATCTTCTTTCACTACATTTCCTAGTGGCAAAATAGGTCGATTTAGCTCAATTGAAGTATATCCCAAAAGACTTGATCGAAATTTTTGAAAAAAAGTAATAATTTTACTCAAACTAAGGCAATTTTTACTAAAACAAATTCACCATATTTGTTGCAACCTTAGCTTATGACTTAAACTAGGTGACATTTTTGTAGGCAAAAATCATAAAAAAATATTTATGAGTAGGGAGGGTTAATCTGAAGTTCAGTAATGCAATCACTAATATCATTTATCTATGCTCATTTTGTAGAATTAAAATTTTATAGGGAACAGAAATGTTTTCAAATAGAGAATGAGCATAAGTAGATGATTTTACAATTTATCATGTAAAATTTACAGGCGATGGAAAGAGTAAACAGGACTAAATTAAACTCCCTAAAATTATTACTTATCGCTTAAAAAAAATCATTCCCATTCCTAGCAACAAACGTATGCTATTTTATAAGTAGAAACACTTCGAAAATTTCAAGGGGCGGTACCCCTTGAAATTTTCAAGTGGCTTTTTGAACATAGGTAAGTTATGTATGTTTGAAAATATTTCACGAAAGATCGGGAGGTATATACCCTAAAATGGCTCCTTTGGGATGCCAAATAATCCAAGGAAGACACTCAAAATACGGTTGATTTTAGTGTTAAAAATTCGCTTTCAGAAAGCTTTAGAATTTTTCACATAAAATAGAAAAGAAGACTATATTGGTTTTCTTTTCGAACAATTAAAATTACAGAAAATGGGGTTCTCTTGGAAGTTCCTTTATCGTTCAGTTTACGTCTTCGTCTCTTTTCATAGGTTCCCCCACGGGATACTGGAATTTGTTTCATGTTATTGGTTTATGATATTCTTTTCCATTTGCTCCGTCCATTGCTATTATTATCCATTTCTGCAATTTCTTCTCGTTCTCATCGCCTGTATGTTTATTGCTTTACTGACTATTGTATTTAGCTGTCCTTTCTCTACTTTTGATATTATACCTTCCTGATTTACAGATTGTCCTATATTATCTTTCCTTTCTCGGTTCCTTTTCGTTTTTTCCCGGTATTGCCCTCAAAAATTTAATATCAGCCTCTACTAGCTTCCCCTTCTGTTTCTTTTCTAATATCCAGGATTCACTAGGATATACCGCGTGACTATAAATGATTGCGATTTTTTTTGCTCGGTTGGCATGATTTTTTTTATTTTCCCGTATGCAGCCCTGATTTTCAATTTAAATTTGTCAAATCAAAACGTCAAATAAAATAAAATGTCATTTATTTACGAAACCCCTAACCTAAAAACTAATCTTTACATAAAAAGGGATATATTACCAAATCATCAGGGATGCCAACTCACTATAATTGCCTCAATCATTTACAGTCACCCGGTATAATTATAGCATTTTATATTTTCGTTTTATTATTTTAATTAATTTTTCCTTAATATAGTTTTATTTAAAGAGTACTATATTTTTGTAGCTTTTCTAGTTCGATTAATTTTATATCTAGATCTACCTTTTGTCTTGTGTTGCGACTTACTTCCTAGATACTCATATTTTGTCGTCCTTTCTGATGTTTGTATTATTTTATTGTATTATTATTTTTGTTCTTATTGTTCTTGCTCCTTCGTTCATGTTTCTAATATTTATTATCATTGCTTTGGGCTTGTTTATGTTTAGCTCCATTTTCATGTTCTCAAATTCTTCTATTCATGTGTTTACTAGTTTTATCATCTCCTTATAGTTATCTGTAATGAAGACTGTCGTCCACGTAAGGTATCTGCTGATAACTGATTATAATCTATTATAATCAATTAGCAGGTAACTTATCTACTGATTATAATCTATTATACCCTATTAATATTTGTACATTTTTTTGTCTGCTTTTTGTATTCTTTTGTATCCTATCCACTAGGATTATAAAAAGTAGAGGGCTTCAACTGTCTCCATGTTTAACGCTTTTTTGTCATTTAAACTTGCTTGATCTTTCTCCTCCTATTTGTGTTTTTGCATTGACGTTTCGATAAATGCTTTTAATTATTTTTATTCGTTTTCCTGGTAGTTCTAGTTATCTTGGTGAGTTCCAAATTATATTTCTATTAGCAGTATCAAATGCAGCCTTTTCTTCTTGGTTTTCTCCTTGCTCCGAATCATTTGCTTCTACTGCTCCTGTATTCAACATGTCACAAAAGTTCAATTTAACTTTCGGCTTTCTGTTATTTCTTCATCGTACCCCCTCAGGTTTCCACTGCTATCTTTGATGTAGATTGTTCGTTTCTGGTAACTATTCTTCCTTTTTTTACTTCTCTGCAGAAATATATTAGTTTAACTTTCCTCTCCTGTGCTCTCTCTATCGTCTTCTATCCTCTCCCTTTTCTGTTCTGTTTGTTCCTCTTTTACACTTATCGTTCCACCATTTATTCTTCGGAATTTTTCCGTTTGCTCTCGTAAAGATTGATTCGATTTTTTCCTATTCTTCATCTATGTCTCACTTGTTTTTCGTGTCCAAGTCTTTTCAAGCTGTTCTCCATTTCTTTTGAATGCTTCTCTTGGATTATCTTGCAATTTTGTCACGTCGTTTTAATTTCTTCCTTTTCCTCATTTGGAAAAACGACCTCTAGTAGCCCATGAAATTTTTAGCAAAGCATCAATCAAGCTATTAACCCGCACAAGAAGTTCTACAATGTTTACATAGGTTATGTCAAATGTCAAATTTGTGAAATAAGTTCTTTTTAGAACTTCTTGTTCAGTTTAATAGCTTGATTGATGCTTTTCTAAAAATTTCATGACTACTAGAGGTCGTTTTTTATTGAACATACTTTATTTATAATTGACATCGTATACGTACTATTCATAACCTCTAGGCAACACCCTCTATTTCTATATCTAGAAATTGGCTAAAATTTTTAAATTTTTCCCCTATTTCCGAGCTAATTAAAAACACTTCTACGAATCTTCTTGTTTTCGCCTACTTCGTAAATAGTACATCATTCTCCATTTGTTGTATGCCTGACCTTTTGATATGTTTCCTGTAATGCAATTATTGTCTAACTTATATCTCTTGGCTTCTTGTACCAAATTTATAACTGCCCCAGTTTCATACATCCTTGGTAAAATCCACGTCGCCATTCTTCAATTAATTTGATCTTCTGTGCATACTCTTCTCTTTTTTTGTATTTTTTGCTATTTCTTAACATTCCTTTTTAATCCCTGTTCATTGTCGTTGCCCCCATCGTCGTCAGATCTGATAGCACGTTTGAGCACAATATTTTATGCTCCTTTTATTTCCGAAATGAGCACTATTGAAGAATTTTTGCGAACTAAAGTTTTTGTTCATATTTTCTAAAAATTTCTTCCCATTTTCTTCTTCTAATGGTTGTCAAGTTATTGTGAAACACGAGTACGGAACATTACGACAGTAGGGACATTAAGATTTCATGTTTTAAGCTTTAAAATAAGCAGGCTTTTCATCCATCTCTATGGTTTTTAAAGTTGATCTTAGCGTTCTCGTAGGTCTTCTAGAGCTCTTGAACTGACATGAAAAATGTCTTGTTGGTTCTCTCTTTCACTATTTGGAAAGCAAATGGAACAGATGGCGCACTTTTTGTACTGCTTTGTAGCAATTCAAATTTAAGACTAAAAACATTAATTTAGGCTGTAAAAATCTTTAAGTGAAGCAAGACAGTGTTGGAATTTAGAAGAACAAAAATATCTAAGAAATATCTAAGTGATGTCGTCTTATTAGCACTCTGTTTTTCATTCATATACTTTAAATGACGTAAAAAAAGGTTTTTATAAACATAGCTCCATCCCAAAGGCGCTATGAGTCAAAACTTCTGTACACAGTTTTTGAGATTAAGTTTTGGTAGAAACTGCCAAATCGGGATTCTTTTATAAAAATAAATCATGTTTCATGCATAATAGATCACTTATTTTGTATTGACATGAACTGAATATACGAACGCTTGGATTTATGTTTCATATACACGGTGATTTATTATTATTATTTCAAGTTTAGTTAATACAGAGGAAGCTCAATACCTCAAATGATGACTTTCCAAATAATTCTGTTGTTTTGGTTTTTGCCAAACTTTGTTTTCAAAACGACATCCGGAACAAAATAAATTCTATTAAATAAATAAACCTGAATTTTCAGGTTCCACTCTACTTATTTGATATTCTCTATACATAATTACAAATTACTCTCAAAAAGAGCTAAAAGATTGAGAATCCAGTTGAATTAGATTAGTCAATTTATACTTAAATGTGAGAGATACGACAATACCTAAAGGGTATTGACGTAACCACGCCAAATCGAATAAAATTTAAAATAGAATATATTCCATATATTCCATTCTATATATATGAAATATTTCTAAACGATTATATTTTTATTTATAAATTTAGAAGAGTTATATAAAAATTACTACCTAAATAAAACATCGAACAAAATAGTTACCATCAATATTAGATAAAAGATATATACTTTTGTTTCTATTTTCAGGTAACACTAGGGTGTTTGTTCGTTGCAATCGAATCAAACCCAGTAAGTGTCTCACGTGTGAAAAGGTCTCATTCAGAACCCCAGGGTTATTGGAGTAAAAAACTGACATGGAAGGCAGTATGGGTTAAAATTTGGAAAACAGAAAAGAAGTTAATTTGGAAACCAGATTGGAAGAAGATTCAAGTACCAATTTGGAAGGAAATTCAGGTACCAATATGGAAGGAAATCCAAGTTCCCGATTGGAAGATAATCAATAAACCAATCTGGAAAGAAACGCAGGTTCCAGCGTGGAAAGAAATTCAGGTGCCCGACTGGAAGGAAGTTAAAGTACCTGCTTGGAAGGAAATACAAGTACCTGACTGGAAAGAAATTCAGGTTCCGGACTGGAAGGAGATCCAAGTGCCCGATTGGAAAGAGATACAAGTGCCCGCTTGGAAGAAAATATGGAAACCAGTCTGGAAGGAAATTCAAGTGCCTGCGTGGAAGGAGATTCAAGTACCTGATTGGAAGAAGATATGGGTACCCGATTGGGTAAAGATGGGCATACCTGGAGAGCATTACTTGGGCAAAGATCATCATGGCAACGAATACACGGCACACGACATATGGAAGAAGAAATTAATCTGGAAACCTGTTTGGAAGAAGATCTGGAGAACAGAGAAGAAACAAATTTGGATTCCACAGAAGAAAATGGAATGGAAAGAGGCTTGGGTCCAAGTATGGCGGACTGAGAAAAAGCAGATATGGAGAACAGAAAAGAAGCAAATTTGGAGAACTGAGAAGAAGCAAATCTGGAGGACGGAGAAGAAACAAATATGGATTTCCAAAAAAGAACAAATTTGGCGAACAGAAAAGAAACAGATATGGATTCCCAAAAAAGAATTGATATGGAAACAAGAGAAAGTCCAAATATGGAGGACGGAAAAGAAACAAATTTGGGTACCGGAAAAGAAACAATTTTGGAAAGATGTATGGAAACAAATATGGGTACCAGTTTGGAAGGAAATACAAGTGCCCGCGTGGAAGAAAATTTGGAAACCAATCTGGGAGAAAGTTTGGGTTAAAGTGCACGTTCATCACGGGTGGGATTAATCTAATATCTGTACATTATTTTTTCTGTAAATAGCCTCTTTCTAGTACAAATACTCTTGTATATACGAACAGGTTCTAGATATTTCTTTGTTGACCAACCTTCTATATTTTTGTTATTTTATTTTTAAATAAATTACTAAATAAGCACGCCAGTTATTTAATATTGGTCTTCCCTCCACCCACATCCTGTCGTTTATTTTCATTGCAAAACAATGGAAATCGCGAATTACTTTCACGCAAATCGTACAGAATGATGGCATACTTAAATTGCGCATATTAATGCGTTTTAAGTCGTCTGCAAATAAAGCTTAAATGCTGTACGTACCGTTTATGATTCTACTTTCACTCTTATGACCCTGTCCACTCAAGATCAAGGATACATTTATTAATATTGCGCTCAATGTCTGGCATAATCACTTTCTAATGCTCCCACTACTTTCTATCTAACAAGTACAGTGTGGGCAAACAAACAATGGATTGCCAGCGGGTGTAATTGCGCAAACGGAATTTCTTGCAGATGTGGCACAATGGTTGCCTCACTCCAACCTCACGTCTAGAATTTAAAGTAAGGTTATACTTGGAGGCATTGGATGCAGTAACGCAATGTATTGACGTAAAAAGAGTATTATATAATATTGGTGTATTAACTCTGCAACTATTTGTTCATCTAATGCATTATTTATGTTGGTTAAGAGGTTTTAAATGTACTGAAATCACGTTAGATATTGGCGTTTTGTTGAAACTGTTAAATTACAACAAATATAATTGAACGTCTAATCCAAAACTTTACAGAGTTTAATTTACAATGGTGCAACTATGCACCGCATATATATAATTTAAACAACTAAGTCAAAATGTGCGAGGGGGTCATAAGAATGCGGAAAAATATGAAAATTTATTTCTAATGAAGCTCTCATACATAGTAGACATATTCGAAAATCTTAATTCACTTAATCTTCAACTTCAAGAAAATAATACAAATATATTTGTTTTAAGTGAAAGGGTCGTATTTTGTAAGAAATACAATTATGGACTAACAAATTAATTAATTTACAAATTAATTTACTCACATGTGTCTTACTTTATTGCGTATTCACTTCTTTGCGTATTCATTTTTTGCGTATTCAAATTTCTTTTACCCCTTGTGGGGTTACACTAGGGGTTGTGATTTAAAATTTTACAAAACTCTATATCGAGTCATAACCTCGGTTAAAAGTTCATGTAAAAAAAAAGCACATCCGAGAACTTTTCGTGAAGTTGTTTTCAAATAGTAATTTTAAAGGGCTTCAGGATTGTACAAAGTAGGCTGAGTAAGGCTGAGAACAGCCATTTTGTCATAATTTTTCGATAAATTTATTTTAAAAGTAAATAAGCAATACTGCTCAAATACATTTTTTTGTACCGAGTGTTTGAGCAATTCTAAAAGTTTGAGCAATTATATCCGAAAGTCTCAACAAAATGAAAACAATTTTGTACGGTAATGATTATTATTATTGACATTAATTACTGTTCAAAAAGTATTCAAAATGGCCACCATTAACTTTTTGGCAATGGTGAAGTCTGTTCTTAAATTCACGACGCACATTTTCCAGTATTTCGGAAATCACGTTACGCCTTACATTTTCCAGTACTTTGGGGGTACCTCACTTATCTTCTACGAACCAGCTATCGAGTCATACATTTATCGATATTATGTCTCAATCTTGAACGGACTTGAACGAATTTGAACAATTTAACTTTACCGTGGATATGGGTTAGAACTGGAAGATCGCCATCTGTTAAGTGAAAGACAAACTGCATCACTGTATAAGCCAGAACAACGAAAA
>JAWQRJ010001035.1:0-17268 GCA_033557515.1 Diorygopyx duplodentatus
ACTCTAAATGTTGTCAACTCTTTTATAAACTCTTTAGCAATTGGTTTTACCGATTTTCCATTTTGAATGATTGTAAAAATCTTATCCATATTAGTTTTAGAAACTTGTGGGGCAAGATAAATGTTGTCACTTCCTATGGAATTTGTATTTTCATTTGCTAGAGCTCTTAATCTTATAAAAGATTTATAACCTTTAAATAGATTGTTTTCAGTTTCTACTTCAGGAATACCATATTCATCAATAATTGGTTGTCCATTTGAATCTCTTTTTATTTTTACTCCTAGTCTTTTTTCAAAACTATTATTTTGAAATAAACTCAATTTAGGTTGAACCTTATAAGCTAAAAACCCTTTTTTATGATTTGTATTTAAATCTGGATTTGGTTCAATTACATCATAATAACTTTGATGTACTCTCATATCCATACCTGCATTTTTCAACTCATTTATTACTCCTTCTATGTTTTCAGTTGTTTGTAATTCACTCATTAAATTACTAACATTGTTGGGAGCTATTGTTTTATAATAAGGCGCTAATCGTTTTTCAGCCAGTTCAACTAAATATCTGGCTAACATATCATCAACTTCAGTATCTTTGTCAAATTTTGTTTTAGAGCTATTATTAATATCTCGAATTTCATTTCGAATATCGGCAATATCTACTCCAATTGTATCTAAAGATTTTTGAAGTGTATTTTCCATAAAAGTTGATAATCCGTTTTGTAGTTTTAATAGTTCCATTGCACTTGACACTAGTCCAAATGTACTATCAGATGTCATGTGTTTTTTGGCAAAATTAAGTCTTGCAGGATAATTTTCTTCTATACCTAAATCTCTTAGTTGACCTTTATAATCTTCATTTATTGTTGACTCCATTTCAGGATTTAATTGAAATTCAGATGGCTTAACTCCCATTCTTAAATACAATTCTTTTCTTTTCTCAACAATCCCTTTAGTTAATTCTTTTATTCTATCTAGAGTAGAAGATGGCATTCTACTAGCTAAAACATTTGTTGCATTCTTACTATCTTTATAACGTTTCAATAATTCTCTTCTTGTATTTTGAAGAGTACTTAATTCATTATAAGCTTTTTCAAAATCAGAATCCCCATTTTCAAGCTCTTGTTCAAATTCATCTGCCATAGGTGTGAAAAATGAATCATTAACTGATAAATTTACATTTGTAAGGAAGAAATCTCTTTGCCCCTCAACTGTAGGAATTTTTCTTAATGTTTCCAAGAAAGCTGTTGGTAATTCAGTTTCTTTTGCCTTTCCTGTATTTTCTTCAAAGAAATTAGCATCAGATTTTGAAATACCATAAGCTATTTTTGCCTCTACAGAAGCCGTATTAGGGTCTATAGCTACAAAATTCATTCCTACTTTTACAAAACCAATGTTATCATAGATGTATTTATTTTCTTTATACAAATCACCATACATCAGTTTAAACTGGGACTCCGTTAGAATTTTCAATCCCTCTTTTAATTCTCCATCTGAATTATAAAGAGCTTTAGCTAAATTTCTCTCTGTATTGTAAGCATCTAAATCTATTTTTTCTTGAGCCCTTAAAACAGGATAACCATCAACTGTTTCTACTCTACTCATAATATCGGCTCTATCGAACCCTAACTGTCTCAACTTATCTAGAGCTTCTTTAGGAATATTTAATTCTTCTAATCGGTCATTTTGAGCTTGATAATATGAATCTGTGTATGTTCTTTCTCTTAATCTCCCTAAGTCATTAGATAAAACTTTTGAATACTCATTTTTAAACTCTTCTGTCAGACGGTCAGACTCATTAAACTGTTCTCCTGATTTCAATTTATTTTTAATATCTTCAGGTGTTAATGTAACAGGTTGACCTTGAAAATTCTTCTGTGCTACATAAAAATTAAAGAAATGATTCGTTGTTAATTCTAAAACTTTTTCATCATACTTAGAAAAATCATAAACACTCAACAAATATCCATCTTTATCCATGAAATTTTCCATATCTTTAGGAGTTAATCCTAAATCTTCTAACTCTTTTTGGAAATTTTTAGCTGTATCATAAAATCTATGATTTTGTCTGTTTATCATATCGAAAACAACTGAATCTAATAGATTTAATAATGGGTCTCTTGCATGAGAAACTTGACCTATATATGCATATATAGTGTTTGTGTCTTTGCTTACCTGTTCAATAGCTTTTAGAAAATATTGTTCTGTATTAACAGTCTCCCCATTCATTTGAAATTCTGAAGGTAAATGATGCCGAGCTATTTCTCTATTAACAATACTTTTAAATACATTTACATCAGGCGTAGTATCTAAATTTACTATTCTCAACTTAATAGAATCAATATCTGATGTTAATTTATTCAAATGAATATCATCCTTAATCGTATTTCCTAGTTTAACTAAAACATCATTAATATGAGTTTTCAAACTGATTGCTAAAGCTGTATGCTCAGGTGATAAAGTAATACCTTGATTTTTAGATTCTTGAATTGCTTTTTCTACAAAAGATACTTGCTTATTAGCAAAATCTACTGTAGATAATATTGAACTTTTAGTTTCTACTCTTGCCAAATCTTCTAAAACCTGTTCTATTGCTTTAGAACCTGAGAATCTCCCTTGTCTAAAAGCTCTTTCTTGGTCTCTTAAAGTTGATAATAAAACTTTCAACTGTTGATTTACTTCGTCTATATTTGCAGTAGATGGGCTTTGATTTAACGAATAAAAAAGTAAGTCCTGAAAATCATTATCTAAAACAGAAGCATCTTCGCTAATCAACATATCAATTACTGAATCTGTTAAAGCATTTATTTCTCTTGAAAAAGCTTGTTGATTAGTAGTCACAACTAAAGAATTAAAAAAATCTCTTATCAAATTCCAAATATATCTAAAAATATTTTCAGATTTTGGTGATAATTGTTCTTTTACTCCTTTTGCAACAATTTTACCTAAAATTTCTTTTCTTACTTTTTCTTCAACTTCTTCTGGGGTTAAAGATTCTTCTTTAGAATAAGCAGTTCTGTACATTTCCGAGAATTCTGCATACTCGTCTGTAGACACTACATTTCGTAATGCATCTTGCAACCCTTCTTGAGGTACAGATTCTAATACCAAGTGAGTAAACTCTTCTGTTACAACTTCTGCGGTCATTTGACCTTCAGCAAAAGCAACTACTTTGTTTGTTAAATCAATTAAAGCCTGAGCATTTGGCTCTACTCCGTGTTTTATTCTGTAATCTCTTTTATAAGAATCTAAAGAAGTAATTTTAAAACCTGCTTTATTTAATAAAGATGTAGCTTTTTGAATTAAAGTGGATTCAGATATTACTGTTTGTCGGGTATTATTTTTAAATAAACTATTTACAATACCTGAATATCCCAAAGTAATAACTGCTTTTTCTTCTCCTATTGCTTCTTTTGCTTCTTCGTATGTTTGAGTTCGATATTTTTTATAGTCATCTCCTCTTTCAAGAGTTATTCTACCATCTTTAAAAATGTGAGCATAAGTTGAGTTTTGATTAGCAAAAGCTTTAAAAACTTGTTCTTTTACAATTTGATTGACTTCATCATAACCTTCTACTTTGAAAAATGAGTCTCCGTCTTGTAAAACTTTTACATCAGATAGTAAATCTGCTTTAATCGCATGGTTAATAAGACCTAATTCAGTATCAGGATTAGTGTTTGAAGAAACAGTTTGAATTTCAACTCCGTCAGCAAGTACTGAAATATTTTCTCCATAAGAATTAAGTAAAGCTTCCTTATAAGTAGAGTAATTAGCTCCTCTTACTTGAAAATTTATAGTTAACTCATCTCCTAAAGGATTTGTTAGGGTTTGTTTATAAGCTTCTAAAGCCTCTTCTTTAGTATTAAAAGGCATTGAAGCAAATTTTTTATAAAGAGAGCTTTCCTTACCTTTTGGGGTAAGGACTCTCTCAATTTTACCATCTTTATTGTATTTTATTTTACAATCCATAGTTAGCATTTATAATGTTCTTCGTTTATTGTGTTTAATTCTTGTTCTGTTAAAATATTTTGAATAACAGGTAATGTTGAAGATGACTCTAAACGAGTGTAATCTATGACAGCCGTTGTCCCTTCAGGTTTTCTAAGATTTATATCTAATCCTACTCTTGGAAGCTCAGAATAGAGAGATACATTTCCTATTTCCTCATTCAATTCATAAATTTTCCCTTCGCTTTTAAGAAAATTTTCATTGTAATCAGTAACTGCCAATCCAAAATCAGTTTCAGTTTTTAATCCTTGGTATTCTGGAAGCAATCTTGGGTTTGCTAAAACTTTAGCTCGGTCATAATTTAAAAGTCCTCTGTTTACTACGACTTCTTCAATTAAAGAAGGTACTGTAATACTCTCAGAAATTTTAGAATAATTTGTTAAATCATTTTGCAAATATTGAGGTAAAGATTGCATAGCTTCATTTGCTCTGGTAATATCAGTAAAACTAATACCATTATTATCGACTTTAAATAAGTAATTATCATTGTCAATTAACCATTCTGCAAATTCTTGGACAAAACTCTCAGGTATTTCTGAAAGTACAGTTTCAACTTTATCTGTAAAAGGATTATCTACCACATCGAAAACTCCTAAATTAGATTTTAATAGATAAACTATTTTAGCTGTTTCTACATCTAAAAAATCTCTGTCGTAATATTTATTTACCTCTTGCTCAATCTCTTCAATGGAACGTCCTGTTTTTATACTGTTTGTATTCAACAAATCTATTAAAGCTTGAGGTTTTACTCTTTTATAAATATTTTTACCGATTTTTAATAAACCTAGACTTATAAAAGCTCCTTCCTCGTCTACATCTTCATCTATGAGCACTTCATCATCTTTCAATATAACATCTTGTGTTTCAACATTATCTCCTAAATATTGATTCAATATGCTATCAAATTCTTCAACTGCTAAATTTCCTTCTAATAAATCTTCAACAGAATTTAAAATATTTAAAATTTGATTTCTACTTAAATCATTATAAGAATTTGATAAACCTTTCAAATTTATTCCATTACCTCTAGCAGATTCTTCAACAGATGTTAGTAATATTTTAATTTGTTGTTGTAATGTCAACCAATCGTTTTCTGAGACTCTTCTAATAAAAGCTATATCTTCTGCCAGTTGTGGGTTAAACGTGTCTTCTAATGTAGCTATTGTTTTTACATTTGATGGTCTCTTCTTTTTTGAGATTAGTGTATTATTTGTTATAATTTTAACATCTGTATCTGTACTTTTATTAAGAACCTCTACTTTACCTTCAGGTAAAAATTGTTCTGTGTTTTCTGTGCTTATAGGGTCAATTGTAATTTCTTCTGTATTTTGTCTCAAATATTTTAACATATCTACTAAAGCAGTTTGTTGGGCTCGGCTTTTTAATATTTTAGAAACTTCAAATTTACTAAATAATTCTGTATTTTCCAAATTTTTTTTGTTAAATATAAAAATCCCCTCTTGTTCTGCTCGGCTTAGTTGTCTTAATAAATCATCTGATGATGTTATATTTGAAGACTGCATAAATTTAATTACATCTTGTTTAGAAGTAGATGGTGTTCCTTGCTGATTTATATAGTTCATTAAATGTTGAACTGAAGGCTCTGCATTAACATCATAACCTTCAGGATATAATCTTCCTTTATTTAAATATCTGACCATTTCAAACGAAGAACCTTTTTTAAACTCAAATCCAACGCTTTGATAAAATGTTGCTAAATTTTGAAAACTTGTTGATTTATCTCTGGGAGACACTACTAGTTCTATATCTTTATTAGGAAAGCTGTAAATAAAATCTTGTAAAAATTTTCTACTCAATCCCTTCCCTCGTTCAAAACTCTCAATAAGTTCTAATTGAACTGAAGAGGGAGTCTCTTTATAAACAATTCTAACATTTCCCTCTTTATTAAAGACTTCAGAAAAACCCCCTTGTGTTGGAATGGGGGTTTTTACTACACTTCTATCTGCCCTATATTGTTTAATAAGAGCTAGATTATAGTTTTTGAAATCTTGAGTTTGTGTTACATTGTAAATATTTAATGCTTTGTCGAAATTAGACACATCTAAAATATTTAACAATCTGTTAAATAAAATACTTTCTTTTCCTGAAGGTGCTAAAAATACTTTTCCTTGTGCCTTATCTACTTTTATTACGCAATCCATATTAACATTGTTTTTTCTCTCGTTCTACTTTATTTGATAATTGTTCATCTATTCTTAAAACATTTAAACTGCTTAAAGAAAAGTTATTGTTTCTTTCTCGGATTACTAAAGCTCCGTTTGAGAAATCAGGTCTTTTATTATTTGAGAAAGGAAGTTTTGTGTCATTATTCATAACAATTCCTTTTTTATATCTCAAATTATTAGTTGTGCCTTTTGGATAAATTCGGTCTCCATCTTTTAACAGTTTTGAATATGTGAATTCCCAAAGAGCATCATTGGCTTCATCTTGTCCTTTTACATAAGGTGGTAAAGTAAATTCAACTGAACTATCCTTAATAACCATTTTAACTCCTTCTTGTAATACTTCATCAGTTTTTATGGCTCCTTGAGGATTTTCCACTGTTTCTGTTCCTGCATAAGGTTGAGCTCTCTTAAATATTACATTATCGAAGAATCTTGTCGAACTATAACCTTGTTCATCAACAGTTCGTATTCTTACTAGACCTGTGTTAGTAACCGAATTAAATTCCATTAGTAGAATATCTTGTATTCCTGTCATATCTTCTAAGAAACTATTCTCAGGACTTAATGCATCTATTGTAATTGTAGGTGGAAATGTTCTTCTATCTACTAAGGAATAAGTTTTAGAGTTGCGGAAATATTTAGAATTTTCCTCATTCATAAATTCCCCTTCAATGGCAGTTGTTTGTGGAGTCTCTTGAACAATTTCTAAAACTTCTTTATAAACCTCTTCTGTTACTTCTTGTTGTGGTGTTTCCTCCACTTCCTCAATAGTAACTGAATTTATTCTGGTAGTATACATTTTATTTAAATCAAACCTAATCTTAGGAGAAACAATAGGATTGTTATCAAAATCTACCGCAGATTCAATAGAACCTGCTAAAGTTTGTAAATCCATCTCTTTGATATTAGGTTTTATTTGCACCAAATTTAATTGAGACATTAAATCTAAAAATGTTTGAGTCAAACTTCCATCAGGGTTGTAAATATTTTGGTCTTGAGGAGAATTAAAATATAAATTAGTAGGTATTTTATTTGAAATTAATTCTTCATTCAAAGCTATTACATTCTTGGTTGTATTAGTATTATCGGTTTCCATCAATTGTGCATAAAATTGACCTCTAAGAGATGATTGACCTTTAACTTGAACAGGAATAGCAACTAACTGATTACCTCTCTTAAACACAACGATTGGTACCTCATTTACTCCTTTTAATTTGGCAAGGAAATCTTTGTTTACATTTTCAGTTTTTTCTCTTAAATCTAATGTTCCTTTATTAGCATATCCGTAGTCAACAATATTTTGAGTTCCAAAAGAAACCACTTCAGGTATGCCTGCTTCAGAAATAGTTAAGTTGGGAGTACCTAGTAATATTTTTCTAACATCCGCTTGATACTTTAATAGACCCCCTCCATTTTTAAAAACTTCAAAAGCTTCCATGCGAAGTAAATTAAAATTGTCAGAATTAGATATTCCTGATAATTGAGATGCTTTTACTTCTCCAACTACATTTCCTTTATCATCAGTTATGTAAATTTTTACTTTGAATTCAGCGTCAGGGTCATTTGAGTCTTTTAAATATTGATTGTAAGGGTCATTCATATCCACTTCAAAAGATAAGGCATCTCCTTGGTTCAAATCATATATTGCTTCATAATTATATCTGTCTGTTGTTTGGAAATCTGAATCTAACATTTTTCCATTTTCATAAAGAAATGCGTAATTATGTCCTCGACCATGACGATATTTTATTTTTCTAAAATTTGAATTATTTTCTAATACTTGAAGATTTGACTTTGCCTCTTTATTTGAAATTTTAATTCTTCTCTTATCATCTACCGAAAGAAGCAACTCATCTCCTAATACAGTTGTTATTCTGACTTTTGTTCCACTTACAGATGGTACATTATTTAATTCTGCTCTTTGGGCATTTCCCTGCTCATCTATAACTACTAACCCTACATAATTAATACCCTCTAATAAAGTTGGTAAAGTTATATTATGAATAAACAAGTTACCGTCTTTTTCAGACACTTGAACACCTAATACAGTATTAGAAGTATCTTCTTGGTTTTCAAGAGGACTGTTTAAAACTTCATCAGTTGTCATATCTGTAAAAGTGTCAGGCGTTATCTCATTAGTAGTTACCGCCTCAATACTTTCTGATTCTTTTATTTGAGCATTTTGCTTTAAAATATCGCCTAAAGTAATATTTTCATTAGAAAATCCTTCAGCTACATTTAATGTTGACAGAATATTAACCAAATCATTTAACTCTTGTTTTTCTTCAGGAGTTAAAGTATCACTTTCAAGAATTTCACTTAATAAAATATCTCCATCAGAATTTTGTCTTCCCTTCTCAGTTAACTCTACAAACCTTCCAATTGTTTCGGCATTATTAAAAGCTGAATTTAATTCGTCTTCTGTAAATCTTCCTTGCAAATAAGGATTATTAGCTATAAGAGAATCATATCCTAAAACAGCAACTTTAACACTCTCTTGTTCATCAGTTTCAAAAGTATTTTCTTCTTTTGCTAACTCTTCTTTTTGAAGCTTTACTTGATTTAATAACTCCTGAATAGTACTTTCATATTGTGATGTTTGGTCTATTCTTTGAGCAATAGTTTCTAAAAAGGCTTCTTCTCTCTCATTCAGTTTCGCATTTCTAGTTAACTTTGCATATAAGCTTTTTCTTTTGCTCAAATTTATAGCTCCCTCTGAAATTTCCCTATTTACTATAGCAAATTCTCTAAAAGCTTGAGATGTTGTTTTATAAGCTTCTAATTTTGAGTCTAAAGCTTCACCCTTTACAGGGTCAGTTTGTTTCAGAGAACTGATGACATCTTCCAGTTCATTTAAAGCTTCTTCAATGTTTATTAATTGGTCTTGATTTATGAAAGTTGTTCCATCTCCAAATTCTTGAGTAAATAATCTTTTAGTTTTTAAAGCATTATTAACTTTACTCTCTAAGTCTCTATTTTGTTGTTCTAGAGTTATAATTTTTTGTGAAACTTCGTTTAATATGTTAGCAGAAGACTTTTGTGTATCTTCTGTTTGAGAAACAGTTTCAGCTTGTAACTGTGCTAAAGTTATTCTTAAACTGTCTAATTCAATCTTATTTGATTTTAAACTGTCTATATTGCTGTTAACTTCTTGTCTAGCTTCTTCTGTTAAGGAATCTAAAGCAGAAATAATATTCACTGTTTGGTCTAATCCTTGGAAATTAACTAAATCTGTTTTTATTGACTCTAATAAATCTTTAGACAACCTATACGTTCCTTCTCCTGAAGTCATAATAAATGCCACTGCATCTTTCATAACTTTGGCAGATGTATTACTAACAGTTTTTATTTCATCTCCAAAATAATACTCAACAAAATCTCTATTCTTTTTATATTCTCTGGACGTTCTTTGATACTCCTCAATAATAGCTTGTTTAAAATTTTCTGCCTCGTCTACAGTTATATCATATTGTTTTGAAATATCTTGAACAGAAGTATTTTTTAAAGCTAAAGTAGTATCTTCTACAACATCATCATACTGATTAAGATTATTAGCCATTGCTAATTGAGCCATTATTCCTTGTTGTCTAGCCATATGACTACTTATGAAATCTGTAGACCCCTCTTCTAACTCTGTAGAAGCTTGAGTTTTATTAGAATACATAACATTCTCCGCCAGAGTTTCATTGGATGAAGTTTTGGCAAACTGAGTAACTCCCGAGTTTATTAAAGCTTGTGAAATTCTATCAGAACCAAAACTTGTATTAAAGGCAATCTGAGCTTCAACTTCTCTCTTGGCTCCTGATAATTCAGAAAATCCTTGACCTGTCGCTAAATTTGAACCTTTTCCTGCTACAAGACCTATAATCATTCCCAGTAGAACTTCTTTAAAACCTTCTTTTGTTGTGAAAGTTTCTTCCATCCCATTTAGAAATGCCTCTGAAAAATCCATAGAACCATTAGTATACTTAGGGTCATAAGTAGACTGCACATAATTCTGAAAAGCTTTGCTAACAACCCCTTGTCCTCCTTCTTCCCAAATACCTTCGACAACCATAGGTTTTGTTAAATCGAATACTTTACCTGCAATTTTTTGAGCTCTAGTAGCCTGTAATGCACTTTTACCTGATGAATCTAATCCTATTCCAAATAATTTTTTATTTAGCTTTTCGGAAATTCCGAAAGATGGAGTTTTTACATCAAGCACTTTACCAAAAACTGCTAAATTTGAAGAACCGACTAATGCCATGTTCATACCAAAAACAGAATTTGCTCCATCTACTAAGTTTCTTTCAAAAGCTTCGTAATCTGAAGAGTCAGGAAGTCTTCCGTTTTTAGCTTGAAAATCCTGATTGAAATTCTCTCTCATCTCCTTCATATAACTCAGAGATTCAATACTTGACTCATATCCTGCTGAAGTGTAAGCAAATCTCGCAGTATTAGCAATACTACCTAATTTTCCTAAATTAGTTGCTAATCCCCTGTTAATAGTAGAACTTGCTAGTAATTCTCCTCCTTCTAATAACATTTCTTTTCCTAATGTTTTTTTCAATAGATTTTTAGCTCCTGCTTTAGCCCCTAATCTTGCCAAAGAAGTTACTAAAGATGCCCCACCTGTTGCAGTTGCCCATAATCCCTCGGAAACTATGGCTCCTGCTGTAAAAGACAATCCACCTAAAAAATCATTAGCCCAAAAATTTGCCGTACCTACTTGCCCAAGTAAACTTTTATTTTGCTCCTCTTGGGTATAATAGTTAGGTAATTTATACTCCATAGCTTCATTCAAATCATTCATTTTTGAATTGAAACTATTATTATATATTGAAGAAAGATTACCTGTTTTAGCAAACTCAAAAACTCCATTAACTGCTCCAACTGTTCCTCCTATTACTGATGTGGCGGTCTTACCTAAAAATTTTGTTAAACCATTCACCCACTTATCCGTAGTTGTCTGTTGTTGAGCTAAAATTTCATTATTTTCTTGTGCACTCTTAGTGTAATCATAACTATCATACACTCTATGTCTCACTCCTTCACTATCTGTTCGGTAAGTGTCTTCATAATTCGCAGACAAATATCCTGTAGCATAGTTTGTAACAGGAGGAGGTAACAAATTACCCAACGCCTTTCTTGGATTGGGGTCGGGTAATTGAGTTTGTAATTGTACATCAGTTTCTTTTTGAATCTGTGTTGATATGGTATTCATCAATTTAGATGATGCTCTGTTGTCTCCAACTAATATATTATCTTCATTCATCTGTTGCTAATATTTTTGTCTGTTGCGCATCAATCAAATAGTTCGTATAATAAGCCGAAGTTAAAGATTTAGCTTGTTCAGTTCTAATTTCATTATATGATACTTTACCTAAATCTCTTGAAATAAACTCTTTTCCATTTAGATAACCTGTTACAACTGGTACAAATCCTTCTTCTATTGAGCCTAAATATGACACTTCATAGTTAGCATTATATAAATTATTTAATTGTTGTCTCTGTCTGTCTGATTTAACCAAATTCTCTACAGAACTGAATCTTTCTGTAGGTGTTCTAAATAATGTTGATAGTTGAGATTTTAAATTGATTAAATCTTGACCAAACATAGACTGACCGCTTTGACTGATAAAATTATTAATAAACGTATTTTTGTTACTTGCACTAGACGGTTGACTAATAACTACAGTTTCAGTTTCTCTATTAGGATTGTGAATACTTTGAGAAAAGTCTAAATCCTGTGGACTTAATCTTTGAATTAGCCTGCTTGAAACTTGAGAAGGATTAACTGTAACAGTTTCTTGTCTATATGTGTCTGTAAACGTATCTTTTCCTTCTCTTTTAACTTTTTCTGTTAATAGAACATCAAACTCATACTGTTTGGTCGATGGGTTAAATCTATAATTGAAAGTAGACTCTTTAGCTACTTTTTTTCCTGTTTGTGATTCAACAATAGCTTTTATGTCATTTATAAAAGGTTTGTTTTGTGGCACTTCACTTGAAAAAGAAATTTGATTCATTGTTTGAACTCTATTTCCATAAGTGCTAAATAAATCATTATAACGGGCATTTCTAGATTGAACTTTAGCATCATAATAAGCGTTAAAGTTATTATCCACAACTCGTCCATCAGCTAATCGTTGTCTGAAAGTAACATCGTTTCTACTTAGTGCTCCAAAATCTTGGTCAGAAACAAATGTATCTCTTAAACGAACATCAGCTTGTTGACTTAATTCATTAGCTCTATTAAAAAACTGATTAACTGTTTGTCTATTTGCTCTGTTTTGAACTCTTGCCTCACTTCCAAATAAAGAAGTAGCTAAATCTCCAAAACCTTCTACAATTTCTGCTCCAACTCCGACAACTCTATTTGCAAGAGATTCTGCTGCAAGCCCAATTGCTGTTCCAGAATAATTACTTGTATTTGTTCTTCCTCTATAAGAGTTATCTAATCCTTCTAAATATTTTCCATTTGGAAGTTTTCTTGTCAGATTTTGTCTATAATATTTTTCTGCAATTCCTAATCTTTCATTCTCCTGTGCATCTGAAGTTACTCCTGCACTTTTAACATTTCTAACATATTCATAAATAATTGCATCTTTTACTGTAGACCCTAACTCACTAAATGATTTTCCTTTTTGAATATTATCTTTGAAAGTTGGAACACCTCGCATATTATTCAAATTTAACCAACTATTTCCTCTATTTAAGAAACTGGTGTAAACTTCGGCAACTTCTTTTTCATAATCTTTGACAATATTATTTGTATAATCAGTGATTATTTTTTTATCCTGTTTTGCTTTATCTACTGCTCTTTTTACTTCATTAGAGTACTGAGATATAGAATTTCCTTTTGCATCTAATACAGTTTTATTTACACTGTTAGATTCAATTAATGTGGAAATAACTGCATCTTGTTCAGTTTTTGTTTTAGCGTTGAAATTTGGGTCACTGGCACTTAAAGATTGTCTAACTGATTCATAATTTGAATCATAATTTTGTGTGGCTAACATGTAAGGCGATTTATTATCTCCTTCTCCTGTATCTGGCATAGGTAATTGCGTACTTATTCCTGCTCCTGTTCCATCAGGATTTAATCCATTAGCTACATTTCTTTCCCAGTTCTGTTTTTCAATTTTTAGTTGTAACTCCGCTTCTTGTCTTGCATCTTGACGAATTTTTAAATTTTGGTCAAACTCTAACTTGGCAATCTGAAGAGGCATGTCATTGTACTTTACACTTTCTATTCTTTCGTAAGAATAGGTATTTGCCAAAGCATCTGTTAAAGATTCTGCATAAATATTGGTTGCCACTTTATCTCGGTCTAATTTTGCTGTAGAATTTACAATATCTTCTAAAGAACTTTTAGACTGTTTAGCATAGTTTAATTGAGCTTCCAATGTTCTATACTCAGGAGAATCTTTTGTGTAATTTTTTAATTCAGTTTCTATTTTAGAAGCTGACTCCCCATAATAGTTTGCTTGTTTCTGAGCATTTGTTTTATAAATACTTTCAAAATCATTGTCAGATAATCCTCCAAATTTACCCCAAGCATCAATTTCTAATTGTTTGATAAGTTTAGGGTCAGAACTGATTCTATTGTTTAAGAATTCTTTTACTGAATCTCTTGTTAATCTTTTACCATTTACTTCTTTCAAATAAAATTGATTTCCTGCAACATTTTGTAGAGATTGAAAATTCTCGTAACCATATTCTTTTGCCCACTTATCTAAATCAGGTTGAATTTCTTTCATTACATTCGTGTATTCAGTATAATTTAAATTTTTTAAATCATCTGACTCTCCATTCATGTAATCAACATATCCTGCTTTTTGTAAAGCATAGTTCATATTAACATCACTATATTTATCAGGACTTTTTTCTTTTAAAGAACTAACCTCATTCATAAATTTTCTTACTTTGGCTGAATTAACCATTTGTTGTGTAAGATAAGGAGTGATAGAAGTTTGGAAAGATTGCTCTATTTGTCGCATAGTGTCAGTATTAGTTAAAGCCAACTTACTTACACCTTCAAAATTTTGAATAACATTGTTTATATTTTCATACAACATCTGTCTATCCTTCTCTCTTAATAAATCAGTTTTTGCATATGTTTCTATCACTGCATCAATCTTTGCTACATTGGCATTGTATTTTTGCTCTTTAGAATTTAAAACTGTGTTTATTAAATTTAAATTTACAGGTTGTATGTAATTATTATTTACATGTGATTGTGAATATGCATTTGCCATAATTACATTTTAAATTATTTTGCAAAGATAAGGAAGTTTTTATTAACTTCCAAATCTTTTTATTATTTTTTTGGTTTAGTAGGTTGACTAGCTAATCTATCTCTTTCGGCTTGCGCATTTGCCAATTGATATCCTAATCTGAATTGAGGAGAATATCCTTTTGACTCAATTCCTTGGTCAGTAAACTGAAAATGGTCATATAAGGCATTAGATAAATTTAAATCATTAATAGTGTTATAATTCATTAAATTATTTCTTTGCACAGTATTGAAAAAGTTATTATAATCAGCTTCAGTTTTAGCTTCAGCTAGTAATTGACGTTGCTCATAATTCAAAGCATCCTGTGCATTTGCATTTGCTTCTTGGACTTGAATTTGAGCATTCATATTATCAATTTGCTGTTGACCTTGTGTGTTGAATTGATTAGTCTGACTCAAAATTTTATTAGTCTGGTCAGCTTGAGTAGCTAGTAAACTTGCCGACAATGATGCCTTCTGTTGAGGAGGCATAATATCTAAGTTATTTTCTGCTCTTTCTGTAAGTTTATTTAACTCTACTAATTGTTGCTCTGGACTTATATCTCTAAAATCTAGTCTCTCATATCTTCGATTAGTTTTCAAATGAGATTCCATTGATGTAGGTAGTAATGGAGATTGGTCAGGTAAACCTAAGACTCCCATTCTAGTACCTTCATTTTGAGAACTAGTTGTTTGAGGCGTTGTATTAGTTATTTCTGTATCTCCCATCTCAGCTTGCGCTTCTGGTGTAGCAGGTACATTAACTGATGTTTTTCCTAACCATGCATCTTCAGGAACATTAAAATCTAAACTCTCAATATAAGTCTTGTATTCTTCAGGAAACTTTTCTTTTAACTGCCCAACAGTGTTTACTCCTGCATCCTTTACTTTTTTCTGAACATCTTCAGGTAAAAGCTCTAATTCATAATTAGGTCTAGTTGAAGTAAAATTACCAAATTTATTATCAAAACTTCTAACATCAGTTTTTGTTGATTGGTCTGTAAAACCGTCTCTCGCCAATTGTTCCTTAAACTGCTTATATTTGTCAGAATTTTCTCCATATAAGCGTTTTGCTGCATCATCTAAGCTATAGTAGTATCTTTGAGTATCTTGTTGAAATGCTTTTACATCAGATGGTCTAATAGAGTCTTGTTGAAAATATCTACTAGCTAATTGAGGAAATAATCGTCTAATTTCAGGAATTGTTTGAGACTTATCTATTTCTGCCCCAAATATTCCTGAACCTAAACTTGGAATTTCATTTTGATGTTTATATGCTTCCCAGTTTTCTAAAGCATTAGCTATTCTGAAAGGTGGATTTGTTCCTCCATCAGCAAATACTCCATTATTATTTTGCTTATCCTCTGGTTTTTTAGCTTCTTGGGCTTCAAATAACTTGTTAAATACTTCTGTTGATTGCTCTTCAAGGGGTCTTTTTTTATCTTCTAAATCTTTTAATTTTCCTGATAAAACCTCTAAGTTAGCTGATAAAGTATTTTCATCTTTAATATTTTTTTGCTGATAATCTATTCTAGCTATTAATTTTTCTTGCTCTTCAACTACTTTATTTAAACCGAGTTTTATTTGTATTTTATCTAAAGCCTCAGCATATGTGTTTGAAGCCTTTAAAGAAACTTCATATTGTTTGTTCAATTGAGAGGCAAGTGTTTTACCTAATACACCTTTATCACTTAAAACTCTTGCACCATCCTCTAAATGAACATCAACTCCTCCTTCAGAATGTTTCTCTCCTTCTACTTCTCGTAAACCTTGTGAATCTGAAATCCACTCTCCTTCTTCAACATTTGCATTTATGATATCTTGAGTTTTTTCTTCATATTGTTTACTACCTGTTAGTTTTTGATAAGTTTCTTTTTTTTGCCCCCCTTGTGCAAAAAACATATTTTCAAAAACTTCTTTCGGGATATTTATTTTATTCATATTCTACTTCGTAATTTCCTGTCTCAGGATTAAATTCATAGTTTTTTATTCTCTTCCCTTTCAATTCTGCAAAGAATGTTCCTCCTTGTTCCATCATAGGATTAGCTTGTTCAGGTTGAGTTTGTCCCTGTAGTTGTTGCATAACAAAATCAATCATTCCTTGAGCTGTTTGCTCATCAACTCCCATTTCTAATAAGGTTTGTAAAATAACTTGTGGGTCTTCTCCATTTTGTAAAGCAGTTCCTATTTCTTGTATTAACTCTTGCTCTTCATTTTGTGGTGGCTGAGACATCTCACCTCCATCTTCCATAACAACTGGATTATTAACTTGAGTCAAATATCGTCTTTGATTATTTCGATAATCCTCTTGTATTTGATTGTTACGTCTGTTATATGCTAAACCTCCTAAGAAATTTCTAGCTAACGATGCTCCAACTTTTAATCCACTTGCAACTGTGCCTAATGTATTTCCATCTTCTATAGATTGTCCTAGTTTAAAAGTAGCACTAGGCAAATCAAAACCTCCATAAGGATTAAAAAATTGAAATGGTGCCTGATAATTGCTAGATTGCGTAGATGTTGTTATAGGATTTCCATTTTCATCATAAGCATTTACTTGTTGATTGCTTTGCATTCTAGCTAATAATTCTGGGTCAGTGAAAGCATTATTAGTAAAACTGTCATCTGCCACTTGAGCATCAGTTAAAGAAATTGTTGGTTGGTCTGTTAAATTTGTTTGTGGGTTTGCAGTTATATTATTTTGAGGTATTAATTGATTTGTTGTTGCCCAATCTAAAGGAGCAGTTGGGTTTATATTTTGCAGTTGGTTTTGAGGTAACATATTATTTTGGTATAAATATGCTAACATTTCTTG
>JAWQRJ010001036.1:0-17266 GCA_033557515.1 Diorygopyx duplodentatus
CAAACGCACTATGTAGCGGTTCGTTTCTCCGCTACATAAGGTTTGTGTGTTTGCTAGGTTTAGGTTAAGTTTTTTGTTGATGGATGACGTTCCCTAGTTTTCATTTAGCTAGAATTTGCTTATAAGGACAAGTGGAAGCGATATCATTCTCTTTCTGGGGTGGCTCCCGAAGAAGAGACATCTATAAGGTTGTAACGATGTGTTTTTTTTTGACCGGGGGGGCATGTGTGATCGACGAAGTGCTTTGGCCCCTGACCGGTCCCAGATGGCGCGTGGAGCGGAGTCGACGATCCCGACCGGTCGTGGCCAGAGCTCCGCGTCGAATGAAATACCGCCGGACCCCGCTCCACTGCCAGAAAACGAAAGCCGACCTCGCGCCGACTCCGGCCGTGACCAAAAGCGGAACGCGCACAGGTCACATTTCTCTCCGTTAGATGGCGATTCGTGTTACTGCTATGAACCGTCACCGAGCAATTATATAAAAGATTTAAGCCGCGCTAACCCAAGCAATTCAGTTCCATCCAGCCGACGGTTCAGCAACCAGATATACAGTGAAGTGTGCAGGTAAAAATGAACCAAGTGGGAGCAGCGTCTGAAACCGTAAGTATTTTTTCTTGCCGGGCAGTCCTGAATTCCTTTCTTTATGCACCGTGAACTTGCCGGGCATAAGAAAACCCTTCCTCTGCACCGTGAACTTGCCGGGCAGTCCTGAATTCCATTCTTTTGTTATGTTTGTTGGAAAATAAATGTATAAAACCGTAATTGGAGTTTGCGTCACAGTATCCACGGAGGCGTTGCAAGTGCTGGTCGGGAGACTGCCGCTGGACTTGAGGGTTCTGGGGAGAGCAGGGGGAGGAGGGCACGAAGGAAGAAAGGGGAGGAAGGATGATGCAGGAGTGGCAGGAGAGATGGGAAACATCAACAAAGGGAGCTTGGACAACGAAGGGAGCCCGCAAAGGGAGAATGAGAAGATTGATTTCGCGGGTGGCGGAGTGGGCTGAGAGGAAATGGGGACAGATGACCAGATTATCACCTGACCAAGGTGCCGTTAGGTCATGGATGCTTCCAGGAATACCAATGCCGGATAATGAAGGAGGGGAGGAAGGACTGCAGGCAGTGTGGGGCCGCGGTGGACGATGCCGAACACACGCTTTTCGAGAGTCCCGCTTAGAGGGAGGACAGCGAGGACCTGGATGGGAGACTGCGCGGAGGATGAACGGTTGAAACGATGAGTCAGGCGATGACGGAGAGGGCGTAAGGATGGGCGACGGTGGAACGGTTCGTTGAGGAGGTAATGAGAAGGAGAGAGAGGAGGGAGGGCGGGTCGGGCACAAGAGCCCGAGTAGTTTTGTGCATGCCGCAGAAAGGTCAAGGCTGGGCCCGGGGAAATGCGGTCTCAAACCTCCTCCTGGAACCTCAAGGTCAAGGTCACTCGGTGTAACCTTGATCTTGGCCTTGATGTTCCAGGAGGGGGTTTAAGAATCGGCTAAAAACCATTCTCCTCTAATTGGCAAAAGGTCGCCCAATTATAGAAATGACCCGAACAACATTGACCTTGAGGTTCCAGGGGGGAGGTTTAAGAATCGGATAAAAACCATTCTCCATTAATTGGCAAAAGGTCGCCCAAATATAGAAATGACCCGAGCAACATTGACCTTGAGGTTCCAGGGGGAGGTTTAAGAATCGGCTAAAAACCATTCTCCTTTAATTGGCAAAAGGTCGCCCAATTATACAAATGATCCGAGCAACATTGACTTTGAGGTTCCAGGGGGGGGGGGAGGTTTAAGAATCGGCTAAAAACCATTTTCCTTTAATTGGCAAAAGGTCGCTCAATTATACAAATGACCCGAGCAACATTGACCTTGAGGTTCCAGGAGGAAGTTTAAGAACCGGCTAATACCTACCACCATTGACCATGAAGGACTACATCAAACGGTGGGAGAGAACGTTGTTCAAAAAACGGCGTCCTAGATCGAGAAATGCGCTAGTGCGGAAGTTATCTGGTGGGATAAAGAGGGCAACGAGGTGCAGAAGGTCTTCCTTCTGCGCCTCGCGGAAGGCGCGCACTCACTCGTCAATGATTTTGTCGTGGTGTCTGTTGTAGTAGTTGGTGGTGTCTCTGGGCGTGGGCGGGGCGCACGTCGACCCGGGCCTCTGCGTGCACACCCCCGGCGGCACGGGCCGCGGAGGGCCGCAGATCACCTTCGGGCTGCACGATCTGCACCGCGGCATCGCGCCGAACGCGCCTCTCGGCCTCTGGCACGGTCGCGACTCGACCTGCGAAAGGAGAAATCGCACGCTCAGCGACGTTTCGCCGTCGCGGCCGTCATCAGTGGGTCACCTTCGCGAGTCCTCCCCTATCTTTCCTGCGGTTCCTTTCTTTCTCGTTTCGGGCTGCTGTTGTTGCTGTTCCTCTCCCTTTTTTTCCCCGTTCGCTTTTTCCTTTTTTCTGCGTTTTCGATGTCAGTTTCCGTCGTCGATTTCTTGCGGTTCTTCACCGTTGTTGCTGTTGTTCGCCGATGGTGGTCCACCTGTCATTATCGTTGCTTCTTGGTCGATTTTTTTTTGGGTTCCGATGACGATGATGGGCTGACGCTTGTTGCTGTCGGTTCCTGTTGTTGCGCCGTTGTTTTCGCGTCGCTTGCGTTTCTCACTTGTTGCAGCAGCCCCTCGACTGCGTGGACACTGGACACGGCTGGCACGACCGGGGAGATGGGCACGGCTTGCAGGGCTGACACGGCTGACAGGGCTGACACGGCTGACACGGCTGACAGGACTGACGCGGTTGACAGGGCTGACAGGGTTGACAGGGCTGACAAGGCTGACAGGGCTGACAAGGCTGACAGGGCTGACAGGGCTGACAGGGCTGACAAGGCGGACAGGGCTGACAAGGCGGACAGGGCGGACAGGGCTCGGGGATTGGACGGCACGGGTTCGCACACGGGGTCGGACAAGGTGACATTAACGTCGGCACCTCGCACTCGTCCTACGGTCGCAAGGGTATGGAACATAAGAAGAAGAATTTGATGGCCACGGGCGCGCAGGCTCTCGTCGCGCAGAAAGAAAGGAACGCGACAGAAAAGGTAGAGGGCGGTGGTGGGCGGTCTACTGCTCGTCAGGGTCAGTTCTTCGGCATCTCCCGAGTCACGTCTGGTACATTTTTTTACCCGTTACTTCGTCAACACTCTCAGGCCTAAGGATAACGTGTTAGATTTAAGCTACTGATGCCGTTACCCTGGCGAGCAGTAAATGTACCGAAGAAAGCTGCGCTGGCAAATCAGAAAATCGGACTTTTCGGTAACGCTAAAGGGGCTTCCCGGTTAGTGAATTCTTACACAGTTCGGTTCTCGGGCGCCGGATTTTATAGAGTTTACTCTCTACGGTCCGTCTCTTCGGCTTCAGGGACGTTCCGGGCAGCTTCAGTGAAGACGCGGTCTTCCAGGAGTCTGTAATCTTGCAGGTCGCGCCCGGCCATCTGGCTTGAGATCATCGGCACTCGAAAACTCCAGTTTTCGCGTCGTTACAAACAAGCGCACCGGTATTGTTATTTTGTCATCTATTTTGGATAGCTTTGCTAGTGTAGACATTTCCTGCTTGGCTTCGCTTTTCGTTTACTCACCTGCACGCGGAACTGCTCTGTTTGCTTAAGTTTAAAGCTTACCTTTCCTGTAGAGTTTAGCGACCCCTGTTATACCGTATCTCCATTGAACCCAGAGCCGTGGAGACGGACCGTGAGAGTAAACTCGCAAAAATCTGGCGTCCGAGGACCGAAGAAACAATAGATGTTTATTTTGATTGCGAATTATCGAATACTTCTACAATTTACTTACTACAATTCGGAGTTTGCGTCACAAAATTAATAACGTTTACATTTTGGTTTACATCAGAAACAAGGCAAAAAATAATCATTAATTTTCACAAAATAGCCCCTTCGGCATTAAAGTAGCCATAACTTTAGCAGATGATGAAACACATCAAATTTGACACTAGACGATCTAAGGTTGTTAGGTTGCTAGCGAGAGTATAAAGTTAGCCGATCTAATTTTCTCATTTGCCTTCTCGCTTCGAACCACCAAAACCTACTCTGGTCACTTTGGACACCCGGTCGCCGACGCGTCCGCGGTCAGACTGCGATCAGAGTGTACAACGACGCCCTTACCAGACAGAGGGTCTTCGGCAGACACTTCGGCGGGAAGGTCGCGGTCCTCAGTCTATAGTTTTCCGTGGGACACAGGTAGTCCACGATCTTCTTGCCGCAGCAGCCGCAGCACGGGTTTCTGCAGGGCAGGCACGGTAGCGGCGTAGTGCACGGGTAGCACGGGTCGCAGCACGGCGGGCACGGCGGGCAGGGCGGACACGGGGAGCACGGTGGGCAAGGGGAGCACGGTGGGCACGGTGGGCACGGTGAACACGGCGGACACGGGGAGCACGGCGGTCCTCCGCCGCACGGGCTGCACGGCGCGCACGGGTTGCACGCCCTCGGCCTGTTGAACGGCTTCTTCGGGGTGCACGGTATTATCCGCACGCAGGTGGTGCAGGGGATGCACGGGGTGCACGGGCTGCACGGGGTGCACGGGCTGCACGGTTCGCACGGGCTGCACGGTTCGCACGGGTTCGGGTTGCAGCCGGACGACTTGGGCGGGCACGGCGCGCACTGGTTACCTCCTCCTCCGCCGCCGCACGGGCCGCGCGACCGGATGGCCTGCACGCAGTACGGGTTGCTGGCGCACGCGCAGTAGCACGAGCAGCAGAACAGCTCCCCTTGCAGCGAGTAGACGGAGCACTTGTCGAGCAGCTTGCGGCACTTGTCTGCGGGAAGAGAGAGGGAGACAGGGAGAAGGGGACGGGGTGAAGAAAGAATTAGCAGAAAGAACGGCAATTACTGTTCGCTGTTCGAGATTAACCTTTGCGCGACAGGCGGTCGCATGCGCCCCTCTGGTTGCAGCGGGTAGTGATTAGCGCTAGAGTGCACTCTCGCGGCTCCGCCCTCACTAGTATACCACCCTCTGAGAAAATAACCGCAGGTAAGTAAACAACGATTGTAGCCGAAGCATTTAGTAGATTGTAGGCGAATTTCGACGGCCACAAGGCGAGTGTAAGAGCGTATGTGCGGTGGCTTAAGAAGGGCCTTCTTAAGCCACCCTGTACACAAGTTATATGTCCCACACGCATGAAGGTCCATAGAAAAAAATAATGAGCGATTGCTGAATCAACAGATAAAAGTGTCCAGTCAGCAAACGAAAATCCTTATTCATTAGGCGGCAGAATTAGGGATTCTGTCGCCTCACAATTCATAAAGTGAGAAAAGCAATTGACTCTTATGCGTCGATTTCTTAACTTCGCAAATCTAATCATTTCGGAGATGCCATGGCGAGTCAACTTATTCTCAGGATATACGGTATATTTTCTTAGGGGAGTGGTAGAAAAGGTTCGGACTAGACACTCGAAAAACTTTCGTCAACGTGCCTAAGCCTGTGAATACTTACAGCAGCTGAAACAGAACGAGTGCCAAACCTTTCCCAGAGCACACTTCTGATCACTGCAGTGCACTTCTCGGTCGCACCGACCACAACAACTCATCTTCTATCGACCATCAATCTCGCGGAAGTCCTTCCTTCTTCCGCACTCTGTTCGCAAACAACACGCGGCCAGCGTTCGGCGTTCGATAAGCCGATAGAACTATGGGGTTTTGTGTTTCGGATGAACGATTTTACGGGGAATTACCACATGGAATTTTGACAGGGGTGGGTGCAAGAAATATTTTGACACTTTGCTCGTACGAACGGCGGAAACAAAAAGCAAACGGCGCATCTGACGTAACGTATCCGCTACGTCAAGCTGTCACAGTGTCCTGTGATGCACCGATTGCAGGCAGAAAATGTTGATTCGTCATTATTTTCCAAAGAGGAATGAAAATCGTAGTTTTGAACAAAACACGACGTTCATAAAGAACGATAATTTTTTGTAGCGACATTTATATAGGTGAAACAGGAAAATTAAGAACTTCCAAGGTTTTTGCCAAAAACCACTCGGTTCTCACTGTATCTTTGAAATGCTACAAAAGGTTGTGTAGATACACTCTAGATGAGATATTCAAAAAAAAAATAAGACTTACCCTCTCACAAATTTAACTTTTCTACTTTTCTTCGCTTACCGCTTTTATCGCAAGAATCAGAGGTTGCATCGGTGAGACACCCACAACTCAAAATTTGTTTCCTCTTACACCGGACGATTTTTGCTGAAACCAAAACATAAATGTATCTAACGTAGCCTTGGGCGTGTGCATTTACGCATTGTTCTTCAATGGGCACGGAAATTTCTGTAGCAATTGGGAATTTTGAGATGCGCGCACTAAAAACGTCAAGTGACAATAAGTTGACAGGTAACGGGTGTCAGAGGGGCGAATTTTGAAAAGGTAACGCTTCGCGAGAAGCGCGCAATTAAACCCTGACGCGTAGGCAACCAACTACACGACTGACTACTCTATACAGCTCACTATTTTACCAGCTGCCTCTTTGTGCAAGCGCTGACATCTGTACGGGAAAAGAATTACTATTTTCAAAGCTGCCCTCACTTGCTGTGGTGATGACAATAGCACATTCCTTGTATGGGAGAAAACTGTATAATAATGCTTCATTTTAGGCGAAAAAAACTTTGAACGTCACCTGGAAGATGGCGCTCGACTTGTTAAAGCAATCGGGGCGTATTAAGTTGCCCAACGAAATAATTTGAAAATTCAAAAACATTTTGCAATCGACTGGTGTGGCACACTCACACGACTTTCTCTCACTTAACCTCCCAATCTTGAAACGGTGCAACTTTATGCAAACAAATATTTAACAAGGATATTAGGATTGTGGCACAAAACAAATATATTCTGAATAAAATAATTACCCAGCAAAACTTTCCCATTTATAACACATGTAGAAGTATACGACGATGCGCCAAAATAATTTATAACTAGTTTAAATATTGAGGATGCTTTTCTTCTTATAAATTTTTAAAGACACGTGCTATGTGAGTATTGTTTAAAAATTGAAGAAATCTTGCTAAAAATCGATCGATTTACGAATTGTTCTTAAAATTTTAATGAGTGAATAATAAATGTAATGCAATAAAAGTACCTACTTTTATTATTACCTAATAATAAGTTTATACTACTGGTTGCATGGCTACCGGGCGTATAAACTTGTATACATACCGCAACATCTAGGGTGGTGATCTGTGCGAGATGTATTTATAAACATTTTTTTTAAACATTAAGGAACAAAAGATGTAAAAATTGTTACTATTTTGCTTGTCTTTTTGTAATTTATTAAGGCAAGACTGCGAATTTATGAGCCATATATAGAAATCAGACTCAAAAACCATTTATTTATTACAAAGTTTTGAAAGTTTTGAATCAGTAAAAATTCAAAAGTTAACACATAGAACTAAACCATACAAATTTCAGCAATAGTAACAAAACCGCAAGACATTAATTTATATTAATACTGTCTTCCAAAACCACTGTCGGTCTGCACAAATTTGTTAAAAACGTTTAGTAGTAGGAGAGTACTACAAATGGGAAAAATGAGAGCTAATTTGCACAAGAAAACTGCATTACAAACTTACTTAAGATTGCTAATGGGACTTAATGATTTCGGTGAAATAATTCATAATAAAAATCCAATAAGCTTGAAAGCTGCTATAGCACATGTACTTGAAAGATAAAACTGGTTGTATCTCTGTTAAAAATAGTTATAAATAAATTTATCGAATTCCGCAAAGGTAATCTCTAAAATACCAGGAATTTTGTTGTATCCAAAAGTAAGCTAACCAAATTATTTTTAAAATTCGCAAAAGCCACGACAGGTATAAACCATTTGGAATTGCAAAAACATTTGGAACATAAAATCGTGCTTAACATTACTATTAATAATATTACTTTTACAATCGCGGTACTTTATACATCTAGGGACTTTAATGGATTCGCAGGTTAACCTCAATGTTCAACTCCCGTCACCAAACTTTACATCAATTTACCATTAATCCAGATATTGCAGCTAAAATCGCGGAAAACAAATCCGGTTACTCTAGTTGTTTTTCTAGCAACTGTTTTGTAACCAACTAGCCTGCTAGAACGGTTAAGGCGACTGCACATCGGCCACGTAGACGTACCGAAAAGACCGATTTTTCTTAAATTTCACCGAAGCGGGCTGATAGGTAATTCACATCGTAAGTATAATCGAAATTCGCATTATCGTAATTCTGTGTATAATTAAACGGAAGGGTTCGAATCGAACGAATGCATTCGGTCTATCCGAAAGTTGCGACATATGTAAATCGATTTTAAAGGCATCTTCGAGATCAGAATATACAACAGTTATCTCATTTTTTTATTAGTTTAGGAAGAGTTATCTTCTTTTCTTTTATTAGTACTGCTATATTATATTTTTTTCTTTAAGGTAATGTATTAAAATCGATTTTTTTACAGCTTGATATGTCGGTTTTTAATTGCTATTTACGGTACTTTTTATGCCAGTCTTGTATTTCATGTAAATTATTTCTAATTTTGTCAGGTTTTCTTTGTAATTGGTTTTTCCAATGTGATATAACTAGAGTCCGGATTTCTAGGTATTAAGCTTATTATAAATATTATAAGCAGATATATTTTATATTAAAATATGTACGAATTAAGTAAAAATAAGTCATTTGGCACTAATGTTTATGTGCTTTTTTTGTAATATTTGTGCTTTGCATCTTATTTGCATCTTTTATTATCTTTTTTTTAGAAAAAGGTGTTATGAACAAATAATGCCAAAGCAGAGAATAAAATGGCAGATTATTTTTCCGTGCCTGCATAAAGAGGCTACGTTGTAAGTTATTTAAAAATTAAATCCTTGTTACGTTATTGTTGTTCCTAATTTTAGATTGAATGCGATAAAAATACAATATTAAGCAACATGTGCAAACAATTTTGCAAAAGTTGACAAATAACTAACTCTAAGCAACAAACAATTGCAGAATCCTTACATTTGTGTTCTGACTAAAATGAACCACAACAATTTAATTTTGATTTATGCAAACAAATTACAAAATGATGGCCTTAAAATGTAGTTACACTTAAAATATATAGAGTGTCTACCGTAGACTGTCCATTAAAAATATATGGGGAACTGATAAAGCTTTTGTCGTTTTGTCGGTGTGATTTTTGATATTTTTTCAAAATTACGTGGTTCAAAATAACTTCGTTAGGGTTTTTGCACCAAAAATTATTCGTATTTTATTTTTTATCCTCAAAATTTTCTTGTACCTCCAATATTTCCGGAGATATCTTTGGTTGTATCAAGAAAAAGAAATTTTTTAAATAAAACTGTATCGTGTTGCAATTTTTTGATTTTCTCTTAAATCGCTCGTTTTAAGAACGTATTCTAGACGATTTCTTACAGAAAATTAACTGGTCTTTGCTTTTTTATTGCAGATTTTTTATCTACCTCCTCTGCTTTAGGAGATACATCAAAGTTACGAAAGATGAAAATATATCTATTAGGTGGACAATTTCTTAAATTTCTCTCAAAATAATAGAATATAGGAGGAATTGTAAGGAAGTTTCCTACATAACATTATTTTCCAATTATTTTTTACTTATAAAAATTTGCAGTATCTTTCATATTTTCCGACATATCTTTGATTGCATTAAATAAATCGTATTTTTTGGACAAAAATGTATCTTTCTACAGTTTCTAGTTTTTCTCTTAACTTATTGGTGCTCTAAATATTATATATGTAGTTTCTCACAGAGAATTAACATATCTTTCTTTTCTTATAAAAGATTCTTTATCCACCTCCCCTACTGCAGCAGATATCTTTAAGCAATATTACGAAAGCAGCAAAAATTAGATGTTCCCGTTGGACAGAAAATAAAATTGTATCTTATCTGTGTAATTTTTAAAGTTTCTTCAAAATTATGTAATTCAAAACAACTTCATTATATTCTTTGTACTAAAAATTATTCGTTCTTTACTTTTTATCGTAAAAACTTTCTTGTACCTCCAATACTGTGAGATAAAATTGTAAGATGTTGTAATCTCTTGTTTTTCTCTTAAATTGTTCGATTTGAAAACATATTCTAGACGATTTCTTACAGAGAATTCGCTGCTTTTTCTTTTTCTATCAGGAACTGTCGATGTATTTCTTCTACTTTAGCAAATATCGTCCATCGAAGTTGCGAAATTTGTAAATATTAGATTTAAGAAGCTTTCGCAGTTTCCAAATCAGTTTTAAAACTTTTCCAATTGGATTTCGATATAGCAAGCGGGGTGAAAGGAACAACGATGTTTAATCTGAGATTTTCTATATTTTAGCTGACAACAATATCTTTTTAGAAGGTATAATTAAGTTATTGAATTTAGGGAAATTAGGGAATATTATTATTGTTATACTGGGAATTAGTTTATGTTAGTATATTGGAAAATAATTATCTGAATGCACAAGTGTACATTGTCAAAGTTCAAGTAGGAAGAGACCTAAAAGGTAAAAATATTTTCAATAAGTTGGCGATTCTTCCGGTTATAGGGGAAGTTGGCAACCGCTTTATTAATTTAATTGGAATAACTTCAATTTTATTTATTTTTTTCTTAACCCACACTTAATTTTCAACAACTTTCGTAATACGTTTGCCAGGCCTAAACTTAATCGTTTTCGAGATATCGATTTTTTCCCAAAAATTCTGCAACCGCAGCAACATTTTGAAAAATCGAATTTTCATAATTATACTTATGCGATAACGTTCGTACTTCACTTTTTTAAATGGCACCTACCAATTATTCGCGTGTTTAGTTGTTGACGACATAATGTAGTTATGGTTTTAGCTTATTTTATGGTAATCTAAGATATAAATTACTAAAAAAGTGATCAAATTTCTTTCTAAACAAATCAGAATTCTTGATTGGACTCCATTGACAGTTCCATTTCGAATTTTAATATGCACCTATAACCCAGCGTTGATGTCGAAAGAAGTTTTTCAAATTATAAAAACATTGTTTTAAGTGATCGACGACAGAACATTAAAATGGAACAAGTTTTTCGTTTTAAAAATACATGTTTCGATTATTAAATATTATTTTGTATCTATGAATTAAAATGCTTTAAAAGTTTGTTTTATTTAGAGTATTGAAGTTTTTTGACTGAACATGTGGGGTTATTTATATTTTTTTATGCATGTACCGGAAGTACGGCATATAGGTGTCGCTGAACCATATCGTGCGGTCTACAGCGCGCAACAATTGAAGGCTTCTTAGAGTACGTTAGAATGGAATTTTGAATAAAAACTGAAATCGTCAGAATATAATTGTCATCTTGTATATTAGTGAGTTCGCTTACGTAGTGAAATCTATTGCGTATGGCACTGTAAACCGTAATATACCACGGTAAAAGCAACAATGAAATTTTCGTTACGCCTCAGTTGGCTGAAGTGAAATATTTTTCACATTGGCCGCTTGCAGATATAAAGAATGCCGTGGAAAATTTCACCATATCGTATTATGTGGCCGCGGTTCGTGTTGCGGCGTTTTGGCAGATTATACGATATCTACCGTATAGGTTGATATACCGTATAGGTTGATATCACGTATATGCCTACATAATTTCGCATACGCATTGTCTTGCGTTCAGTTTAAATAAATATGTCATTACTTGCTGTACAGCAACCGAGGTGACCACGTCGATCAAGTTGGCGTTATAATTTTAAAGTGAAAGTTATTTATTTGTATTCCACCGCCCCCTTGAGAAAACCGTTTAAAAATATTCGTTGTTATCTTGTGGGTGTCGAGATGGTAAAGTCGTTTATAAGTGTACCTACCACAAGGAGAAGGAAACTATGGGGTAAGTGTCAACTTTGAAAACCCATAAATAATAATTAGTTAACTCGTTCAGTAGGTATATTAATTTTACAAATTCCTTTTCGATTTTCGTTTCATTACCTACGTTTTTTTTTATGCCCATATGCACGACGGTAACTCTTAAAAAACAATAGGCCATAAAACAGGCTCAATTTTCACAACTTAAACGCTAATACAAACGCAATCGCGCCAAATGAACGCGATTATGGCAAATAGTTAACAAAGAGCAGTGTTTAGTGAATGAAAAAAAGCTCTAATCAGACTAATCGCACGATTTGAATGGGTGTAACGGTATCTGCTGGGCTGGCCACCACCTTTTTCTTTGATTTTGCATCACTTTTCTGCTATCTCAACTGGTCGCAGTGAAAGACACTAGTTTGCAAGTGTTAGTGACCTTCGCTCGTTCACTTTTATGCCAATACTGGATTATAGTTTGCATTTGCGATCAAACGAACGGGTTCTCCGCATTGCAGAATAAGTGGTATTTAGAATATCGTATTAAATTTAGAATGTCGTATCAAATGAATCGTATTCAATAAACTCTTGGAATCTGTTAATTGGATTTTTCGGAGGGAATTCGGGAATAAAGGAACTGTTTCGCTCTTTCTCGCTAAAATATCAGCAAATTATTTCTGGTGATCTTTGAACTATCTTTGAACGAACCGACCTGTTCGTTAATTATTAAACCGATGCCAGTTCAGATCCAGTTGACCTTAAAATAAGTATTTCCACGTGGCTACAAAAATCGGTGGAAAAAAGTCGACCGTTGGTCGAAATATTTAAACTGATGGGAAAATTATAGTGTTTAAGTGTAATTTTTATTTAAAAAAAAACACGTTTAATTATTTTCGAACCATGGACTGCAGTGTTACATTAAATTTTAGCGGAATATTTCCATTTCATAACGAGTATCTTTTTGCTCTGGCAGTTTTTTTCCTTTTACAAGCATGATTCACCTGGTGTATTATCGGTAATTCGTGGACAATAACAAAAGCTATTTGCATAATATGTAATGGATTCACTTGCGTAAGTGGGTACGTGCGTCCTATTTTCTAAATAAATCGCAGATAATTGGGTAAATTATTAGGGAAACAATTGTATTCACGTCGTGCGATTTTCTCTTTTTAAATAAAGTTACTCGAATAGCAATTTTTGTTTATTATATACGGAAATACTTTACAATATCTACTAGTACATTGTTCGTTAATCAAACATGTATGTACGTGAAAATGCTGAACGACTAAGAATTTATTTGAAATTTTTATGGACTCCCAGCGCCATCTTTGTGTGGCGTGCCGAAGTCACTGCGGTCCGCAGTGCTTTTCAGAACGCACCCGTTTATTAAATTCCCTTTATCTTCCGCGGAAGAGAACCTAGCTGCTCGTTTCTGCAAAACTCGCTTGCGGTATCAAAACAGAAGCAAAAGGTGCAGATGGTAGAGCAGCACAGGTAAAAGAGAGTGGTGGGGACTCGGCTCGACTCAACGCGACTCATACCTGAGGTGCACCAGTCACCGTTAGAGGCAAGCGCGGCAAGACTGCGCCACACTTACCTGGCAGTCAAGTGTTAACCGACAACGGACAAAAAGAACTCGGCCAGGTTCGCGAAACAGTCAGTAGTGTGCACCAAAGATCTTTTGCTTCAGTGAGTGCTCTCATTTGGGAAAAAACCGCAAATCCTCGATCGTTTCCGGTGACTCGGCTCTACGTTCCGAATTCTTAAGTGTTACATTGCGGTGTTTTCTCTTTTGCGATTGCGTAAGGTAGACTTTATTTTTCCAAGTAAAAACCACGCAGGAACGGTTTGGTGGATCAACGCTTTTTAAATACATTTATTAGGCACTTGAAAGCGTTTATAATGCTTTAGCCATCGCGCGAATCTAAATAGTGACACCGTTAACACACCTCTTGCAGAATTGTTAGAGTATCAGGAATTCTTCTGACTCAGCACTCCGTGAAACTCACCTTGCTTATCGTTTGTTATCGTACCAACAATGCCATAGCTGGTTGTTTTGAAAACTTGTAAACAAACGCGTCGTTTTGCAAAATTAAAAACTGGAATAGAAAGCGCAGACACTTATGCTAATTACCCAACGTTTGACCCGCATTTTGTAACTTCTACAGTTTGTCCTACCTATGACTTGGTTATTAGTTATTTTACTTTCGTTTGTTGCAGGAATTTATGTACGAAATTATCCGATTGTTACGTAAAATTATTTTTTAATGACGAAGATGTAAATAATTGAAATACTTTTACTATCTATATTAACGACTTATGTGCTGCTAATTTATATGTTTGTGGTGGGAAGGATCGTTATGGATTGTAATGTGTGGGTTTCTGTAGATAATTCAAACTTGTGTTTTGTTTTTAGTGTTGAATATAATTTATTTGCTTAAATGTTATGTGTATTAACGATTTATATGCTGCTAATTTGCATCCAAAAAGTTAATAGGCTTATTTTGTTCTGTAGTATATTAATACATATACACGATGTCCTACTTATAACACAAACATTTCTTTGATACCGGTTAGACGTTCGAAGATGGTGAAAAACTTTAAATATACATATTGTATAAAGGGGTGGGTGATTTGTACATTCCTAATACGAATTTAAATATGTTTTTAATTAGAAATACACAACGATGCCACACGTACCTTGTGCCTAATAATCGAAGGTTATATATCGCGGAATTCCATAGAAATCGTCGATCTATCGATTTGTAATTATGTGCAGTGAAGTTGTTATTCCAGAGAGGTACAGCTGTGAAAAAAAGCTTTTTACTTTCTATTTCTGATACATAAAGTTCGAGTGTCGCCGTTTTAAAGCAACACAACTTTAGGTAACGTAACGTTTATCTAAGTCAGAGTGTTGATTATCGAAGTTTCGATGGCTAAAGTATCCAATTTTTCCGCAATTACCCATAAAATACCACCAAATCAATTTGGTTTCTAAGAAAACCGTTTTGCCCGAACCAATTGGCCGCCACGTAAAAGCCGAGTCACCCGGGCGAAATTTGCAGATTATTACTCAACTTTCTACGTTGCAGCTCTTCGTGCGAATTTCGAAAACCTAATGATCTAAGTGACCGAAGACGACCGAAAAAGGGGACGTAGTGAAAGTGCGACCGAGTGCTTTGAAAACTTTTAATTTTAACCGTTTAAACATAGTTAGAACGCGAGACGAACAATGAAGGGAGGACGGGAAAAGCTCTGGTCGAAATTGTCGAGCACGTTTTTACGAAAATGGTGTAAGTATTCGTCGGCTTAAGCGTTCTCGTTGTCCTTCTCGTAGTCCTTTTAGGGGAACAAACGGAATGCCAACGTCCAGTTTGGCCTTCGCCAAGGCCACCTGCCTTATAAACACTCAGAATTAAAAATATGACCAGCCTTCGGTCTGTCTGTTTCGAAAATATGCACCATCTAAGGAATTATCGAACAGTTTGTATTCAAAGTTCGTGCAATTGCGAAAGATTAATGTCATCACCTGCACTTCTATGTTTAGCAGTTGTACAACAATACACGCGGTTAATTGTCTTTCAGCTATTGACGATACTGTATTGTTATGCAAGAGATGCGGTAACACATATTTTGCGGTCGTCACCTGCTTTAGTAATAATTGGCAACAATAGTTTTAGGAACCGAATTTTAAACCTTCTGATTTCAGTAAATTAAAACTATTGACTTCTGTTTCCGCACTTAAACATCCGAAGAGGAAGGGAAAGAACAAAAATTACACTTAAATGACCCATCAGGAGGTCACAACATTTACACATTAATATTTCGAAAGAATTAGAAGAAAATTGTTTTCTTCAAATTTCTCATTTTCTTCAAATGTGAATATTTTCCATATTTGTTTTCGTATGAAAACATTTCGGGAGAGAAACTTGTAGATATCAAAACGTTCTGCAGGATAGATAATAAAATTATTTTTTTACCCTGCACCAGTTTCGAGATGTGACCCAAAGTTGTATTTTTTTTAAACGGAAACCATAGTTGTTTTGACATTATTAAATTACTTGATTTTTTCCCTTTCCAACGATATAATGTTCGAAGTATTTATCTTTCTCAGTTTAGGAGATATGAAGAAAAATCGTATTCCGCACAGATGTTAACCCACATCGCTCTATCCACGATTAAGAAGTATGTTTCGTTTTCAAAACAAAAGACAAGATATATATATATACCATATATGCTATTTATTATCTTCTGTGCTTTAGTAGATATAAAGAAGATTTTCTGAAAAAAACAGCTTTGCTCAAATTTAGTACGTCAATAAATTGAAGAAGCCAAGAAAGAAAAGAAACCAATAAAGAGAAGAAGCCAAGAAAGAGAAGAAAAAGAAAATAAGTGGGAAGTCAAAATCTTCAATCTTCAAAACATCAATGTTTCAAAAAGCAATTAAATTTAGTTATATACCTTAATATTGATATCAAATAATCAAATAAGAAAGAGAAGAAGCCAAGAAAGTGAAGAAAGAGAAAATAAGTATGGTGTAAGAATCTTCAAAACATCAATACTTCAAAAAGCAATTCAATTTGGATATATACCCTAATATCGATATCAAATATTCAAATAAGAAAGAGAAGAAGCCAAGAAAGAAAACAAAGAGAAGGAAGCTAACAAAGAGAAGAAAGAGAAAATAAGTGTCGAGTCAAAACCTTCAATCTTCAAAACATCAATATTTCAAAAAGCAATTCAATTTGGATATATACCCTTATATTGATATCAAAGAGCATATAAGAAAGATAGAATAGAGAGCAAATAAGAAAGAGAACAAAGAGAAGAAAGGGAACAAAGAGAAGAAAGAGAAAATAAGTGTGGAGTCAAAACCTTCAATCTTCAAAACATCAATATTAAAAAGCAATTCAATTTAGATATATACCCTTATATTGATATCAAATAGCAAATAAGAAAGATATATTTCATTTTTTGATAGATATGACAAAAAATCCAATTTTAATTGTGGAGCTGTAATTTTTTGTGATTTTATAAAGTAAACATTGCAGAACAATACGGTGTAAATAGCTTTTCGATTTACCAAACGGATTTTTTATAAAAAAAATAAAATATAATATTTCAAGAAAATTCCAAGTATATTTCAGTTTTTGATGAATCAATCTTTAAAATTCGACAAAAAATCCAATTTTAATTGTGGAGCTGTATTTTTTTGTGATTTTATAAAGTAAACATTGCAGAACAATACGGTGTAAATAAATTTTCGATTTCCCAAACGGATTTTTTGTAAAACGATCCAAATATAATATTTCAAGAAAATTCCAAGTATATTTCAGTTTTTGATGTATCAATCTTTAAAATTCGACAAAAAATCCAATTTTAATTGTGGAGCTGTATTTTTTTGTGATTATATAAAGTAAACATTGCAG
>JAWQRJ010001037.1:0-17262 GCA_033557515.1 Diorygopyx duplodentatus
GAATTGAAAACTACCGCCACTGTTGAATAGACAATTGAAAGACCTTTTCAATGATGTGTCACAAGACCCCCTTTGCAATTTGAAATTTCAAAGTTGATAGCGCTCGCAGCGCCACCTATGAAAATTAGTATTCAAAATTTACATTAAAAATCCACAAACTTTATACCATTTGATACCGCTTTGGTTTCATGTTACTATCTTCACTGGTTCAAAAGTTAGCAGGGGGGGGGACCATTTACGTCCGCACTGTATATTAATCTAATAATACAATCAACAGACAGTAGCATCTTGCAGGATACAGCTTTTGCTTGTTAAGCACTTCAAAATTTTAATCAGTTTTTAGATCAAATGCCTTTCAGATAGAATAAATGAAATAAATGTTAAAATTACTGCATAAGTGATTTTTTTCCAAATTTTTGCATAATAAACTTATAGGAAAAAAATCTTTGCTATTAGGATATAAAATATTATATTGAATGAATTTTTCGAAAGTCTTCTTCATTTCTTTTTCATTTCAAGACAGTGTTATATTCCAAAATGTTAACATTGTATCAAAAAGAGAAAACAACATTCTATTAATGTTGAAGAACCAGTCAATAAATCCTGTCAATCTGACTCTACTGGTGCAAAATTTCTGTTTTGAACTCTACATGTCAAAAGATCTTTAGACTAGGTCCATTGATGCCAAATTTAAATCTAATTATTGGCATCAAAATCATCCAGAAATTTAAGTACTGCATTGCGATAGCCTCAAGCTCAAAAAAATGCGAATTCTTTTTTAATACGAAAATGTTTTACTACATCAGTTTTTCTTATGCATTTATAAATATTTATTTTATAGGCTTTCGAACGTGTTAAAGGAAACGATCCAACTTTATTCTCCAAAGTAATCCCACTAAACGGAGATCTCTCCACCGAAAACTTAGGATTAAGCAACCAGGATTTGCATAAAGTCATCAATGAAGTGTCTGTGGTGTTCCATCTCGCAGCGACTCTTCGCTTGGAAGCAACACTGAAAGATGCCATAGAGATGAATACGGCCGGAACACAAAGGGTTGTTGATCTGGCGAGGCAGATCAAAAATCTGGATGCTTTCGTTCACTTGAGCACAGCCTTCTGTTCGGCCGATTTGGATGTGTTCGAAGAGAAAGTGTACGAATGTCAAGATGACCCGCGTGACGTTATCAGGATGACTCAATGGATGAAAGATGATGCCATCAAAAAAGCCACACCCAGCATTATAGCGCCGCATCCTAACACGTACACTTACAGCAAAAGACTTGGGGAAACGTTGGTTGCTAAAGAACATCCGAATATGAGAGTTTGTATTGTTAGACCTTCAATTGGTAAGTTCCAATATGAACATACACTTCTTTTTATATGGGACTCTGAAATTATTGACAGTTCTGATGAACAATAGTTCTTGCATTTCCAGCGCTGTCTGCTTCATATCTTCCTCTTTATTTATTATTCTTCTTATACCCTTGGTGCTTCCAATTCCAAATATTCATTGTTCTTTCACTGAAGCCTGCCTTCCACCTTCATTTAGTATCTTCACGAAATACTGCACAAATCTTTCACATTTTCCTGTTCTTCCCTCCTTCTTTGGTTTTTAAGTACGTTATCTTTGAGTGCGTTTTACCTTGCCCTGTCTTTTAATAAAAAAATTCTTAGATCCTTATTATAATAAGGATGATTATTTTGATGTTACCTTCAAAATAACTAATTCGTTTTAACTTATTTTTTTTTAGTTACTCCAGCCGGTTTAGAACCTCTCCCAGGTTGGGTGGATAGCTTAAACGGTCCAACGGGTATTCTAGTAGCGGCTGGTAAAGGAGTATTGAGAACTATGCATTGTAACTCAGAAAACAGCGCTCAAGTAGTGCCTGTAGATCTAGCAATTAGTGCGATCGTCGTTATTGGATGGAAACTCGGTTCTGCAATAGAAAAGTAAATTTTATTGCTGGGCAATAATTACTCCTTGCTTGCAACTCTTTTTTCTCCAGGCCTAAAGAAGTACCTGTTTACAACCTGACTAATGACGATCATCTGAAGATCACTTGGGGAGATATCCTGAATGTCGGAAGACGAAATTTCTACGATTATCCATTTGAAATGACAGTTTGGTATCCAGATGGAAGCTTGCAGACTAATTACTACGTGCACTTATTCTGGAGTATTTTGGTTCATTGGATACCGGCACTCTTGATTGATGGTTTACTGTTTATTTTCAGACAAGAAAGAATGTACGAAAGAAATACTTCATCTTCGTATGTTAACAATAATCTTATTACTATGTTTCAGTATGATTCGAATTCAAAAAAAGATCTACAACGGCTTAGAATTACTGCAGTTCTTCACTACTAGAGAATGGAAATTCAAAAATCAGAATTTCTTAACGCTTGTAAAAGATTTAAACCCTACCGACAAGGAATTGTTTCAGATAGATTATTATATGTATCCGATAGATAAATACATGGTTTATTGCGTTTTGGGGGCCAGACAATATACAATGAAAGAAAATCTGAATTCTCTGGGTAGATGTCGTATACAGCTCAAAGTGTACGTTCTATATATCTGCAGCATCCAATTATTATACCTATCTATTATAAGTAAATCGCTAATAATATAATTTATATTTTCAGGTTATACGTAATAGACAAATTATTTAAATTTTTCTTGCTTTATGGTGTTTTCTGCTTAGCTTGGTCTTATTCAGATACTGTTAAGCATTTTACAGAAGTTATCTGTGAGTATGGAAGAAATTTACCAATTCTGAGCAAAGTAGTACCTGAGAAATACGTCTGAAAAGTTTATTCCATCGAAATCAAGATTATGGTCTTTGTGTAATGTGTACTTAGATAACAATATGGTGACAAAGAAATTATATATATTACCGCTATGTGTGTACTGATTGTTGAATGTGCTGTTTATTATATAATATTTTGTATATTTCCAATAAAATATTAAGATACAATATTGTTTTTTTATATAAATATCCCGCATCGAACATCAAGAACATAAGTTTTAGTTTTATTGTTTCCTGTTTTGTCACTTTGTAGATTTGTATTCGTACACGTTAGTTTGTTTATAATAAAAACCATTTTAGATTACATTATGTATCTCTAATCATAAATTCCAATGAGCATGAACGAATAAAAAATCTTGATAAAAGAAAGTTTTATAGGCTTCACTAAAGTTGAGTCCCAAACTGTGGAGGGTATAACTAAAACAATTGTGGTCAGTTTGAACGAGGTGGGTTTAAATTTAAGAAAATAAAGATGTCAGGGACATAATGGAGCGAACGTATGAATTGAATATATTCAGTGGTTAAAAAAAATAAAAATATTGAGGAAATTGCTTATATTGAGGAAAAGTTGGATTTACTGATAAATAAATAATATATATTAGCAGGTAGTATTTAAAATATTTAAAGCTAGGCAAAATTTAAAGTCTTTAAAATCTTCCACTTCCAATAGGTTCTCCCGAAATGTTTTCTGTTTCCTGTTTCTGTTTTTTCATTTGTCCTTTAAAACAGCTTTTCAAGAAATTCTTCTTTCAATTTATAACTCTTTGTTTTTGCATTTATTTTCTTTCTTCTTTTATCTTGTGTTTCCTCTTTTTGAGTGTTCATCCATTTTCAGATTTCAGATTTTTACTCCAAAATAAAATATGAAAACTGATTCAATTCTATTAAAAATAACGGTTATATCGACAATTTATTAACCTTTTTTATTTCAATTAACTCAACCTTGTGTTGTGCTGTTACCAGCCGACTTCAGTTTAGATTTTTTTAAGACTAGGCAACCAGCCAACCTCAAATCGAGTAAAAAGAGAAAAAGTCTACCTCTTTTGACTCGTTGGATCCTAAGTCGTTATAATAAACAATTTAGTATTAGTCATGCTTCGTGAGTGGGAGTCCACGCTGAATTTTAATAGAGCCTCTGTACGATGAAATGACGAAAATACATTCGTCTTTTGTTTGGGTGTTTTTTTAACAGTTTCGGTCGGCCGAAACAATTTGAAAAAAAATCATTAATAAAACGAAAAAATTAACACAAAAAAATGTCTCGCACTAATTACAATTCTGTGACTGCACAAGAACCCATATGGACTCGAGTTGTTGGTGACCCTGAAAGCCCTTTTTCTGATTCGGAAAATGATGAGGTAAGAAATTTAAAAAAAATCGAGGTACCAAAATTGAGAACTAAATATTTTTTCAGTCAAAAAATATTCTTTCACCGAATCCACGTGCTGGACTCTCTGTTTTAGCGACAGCAATTTTCATAGCTGGCGAGATGGCTGGAAGTGGAGTATTAGCATTACCCAAGGCCATAGTTAACTCAGGTAAAAAATTCTGCAAGTTTCAATTTTTTTGCTTGATTTTTGAGAACCATTAACAACGCTTCGCTCTGCAGCGTGTAATAAAAAACGACCAAATGGCTGACCTTTAAGATTACAACATAATTATTATCGTCTTTCACTCGTGATTTTGTTATTATACTGATATGATAAGTTATATTGCAATTTCAATGAGATGATGGAATGTTTTTAGATAATTATCAATTTGCATAGAATTGCTTAGAATATACTTCTTAAAATCGCAGTTGTAACAGACTTAAGCATCGGGTTAAAGTTAACAATAAAAAGACAAAAGGGAAAGTATAGGGAAATCCTCAAAACATATCGAGGAATAGACCAGAAATAAATTGTATGACCTGATTTTTTTTAACATTCGCCAGGATGCATTAAAACAAAATAACCGATTATCAAACTTGTTTGGGAAGAAACAGGAAGGGGCTCATTAGGGAGAAGCGTAAGCGGGGAACAGAAAACCGGGGGACCTGTTTAACCACAGATTTGGTAATGTTGGACATTGCTAAAATAGACGAAGAACAAAAGGAAGTGTGAAATTTAACAACTGTGCTAAAACGCATTTGTGGTTCGCGGTGATGACTTACGCATCAGTAATATTCCATTGCAATACATATTTTAGCTGTTCTATTCATGTTTATAACATTTTTAAAATTATGAAAATTGTTTACTTTTTAAATACAGTTTACATATTTATTTCAAAATAACTGTTGGAAGTGTTATTTAAGATGGAACAGCAGTAAACTTTGTTATTCACAAATGATGATGTAAATTTCCAACATTTCCTAATTTATCCAAATGTGGTTGGAATTCTTTATGGCCGTTATAGCTGTTCATGAAAAAAGTATTGAGTAGTGATCAAACAACGTTGATTCTTCTGCAAATAATTGATAGAAAAGATAACCACTAGGAAGGTCTAGTACCAAAATAATATGGTTAATTTTATGGTTAATAGTTTTGCTGCAATTAACTATTATTGTTTAATGCATTAACATTAATTTTCGGATTCCGCAATTCCTATCCTATTTACAGCGTGTTTTATCTCTACAATTTGCAATAAATATTCGAAATACCGCCTTTCACACTTCAATAGTATGCAAAATAATTGGGGATGTCAACATAGTAGGATATGCAACTAATCGTACAGAAAGAAGAGAAGTTGACGCTAAATGTTAGAAACGCCAAATTTGATTTGAAAATGTTAAAAGCAGTTTGTCCATTCTGTAAAGTACACAAAAAGATGAAAAAATAGAAATTTTAGAGTGGTTTTTCTTAAGCTTAAGAAATGTTCGCAATTTATTTTCGATAACATCCTGATTTAGAAATAAGAGGAAAAAGAAGAAAAAATATTTTGTGTTATGTGGAAAAACCCCAATTAAATCTTTAGTTTCAATGGCAAAGAAATTTGATATTTCCACACTTTCTGCTTACAATACATTAGGAGAATTGAAATATAAAGCGTATAAATTTGCTAATAGGCAGTTTTACGGAGAAGACAAAATGAAACGTGCAAATATTTACGAAACATTAGGGAATTTATAAAAATGAAACTGGAGACTTTTTTAATAGAATAATTTTCAAATAAGCATCATTTTCCTTGAAAGGATCAGTAAATACCCAAAACTATCAGTTTATATCACCTTCTTATTAATTTTAATCGTGTTTGTTTATTATTCATATCGTTTATTGGTCAAAATCTACAACAATGTGTTTGTACAGAATGTGGAGGAATTAAAAAAATAACCTACTTATAGCTTTTAACCATTAAATCCGGTTTTAACCCTTTGAGTACCGATTTAATAAAAATATTAAATTACGAACAGATTTATTTTCGAATGAGTCAGAGTAGTCATCTTGCATTTGGACAAAAAAAGTGTATTATAAGTCTCAGTCAGTGAAGGGGGCTATTTTGAATACTAATGCTAAATTGTAATATAATTTTTTAGTTTGGTAGTAAGACAAATAATTGAACTCAAAAATAAGTAGCGACAAAATCAGACTAGAACCAAAACGTGACTAATAATAGGTTATTATTAGTAAATAATCTATATGCTTAGGCCATGCTTCAATCCTACTAATGATATATTTCATTTCAAGATAAAAGGATACAACAGGTACTTACTGCATTACACTGTATGCAGATAACGCAATAAAGCCATAAATATAGGGTCAATATTTTCCGGGCGGTCGAATTTATAGCTTTAGGAAGAATGAAATTTATGGCTTTATTGCCCTTTATTTATGGCTTTATTGCCTTAACTGTAGACAGTGCAATGCAGTAAGTACCTGCCATTTTCTTATATCTTCAAATGGACTAAATATTTTGGATACAAACGCCGTATCACCAAATGAAGGCTCATTGAACGTTTCATTCATTTCAGCTTTCAGGGTGACTGTAACCCTTCTTTCCATTGACTAGTACTTTGACTTTACCAATCCGGTGTTTTTTCCTAATAAAGATTTCACGTAATCAAAAATAATTTCAGTAATCGAGAAAGAATCTTTTTCTATAACTGTGAACTTTTTTCGTCTGAACTTGATGTGTATTGCACACGTTGTTTCTTAACATGATGTCATGTCTTCTTCTTTTTCACTGCTAATTTGGAGTTCTTTAAGCTGCTTTGATTTTGAAGCAGCTCCCCAACAATGACCTCCCCAACAACCTATCGAAGTTTTGTGCAGTAATTATTATAAATCGCACTTTATATTCCGCCTAAATCACACAACAATTCACAAGCAGAATCCAAGTCTTTGTGAAATTATTTTCGAGACGTAAGTATTTAGTAGTACTTGTGTAACAAATATTACATTTTTCCAATCAAAAAGTTTGCTGGTATCCAGTTCTTTAATCCTGTTGTGTTGCTCCAATAAGATTTGTTGCCTTTATCTTCCATTCATGTTCCATTCTTAACATAACCCTTTGTGGTATAACAAAATACCATAAAAATGTCCAGGACCACAGAACGCAGCTTTAGACCCCTCTTCTGCAAGCTATCGATTAGTTTATTACCTTCAATCCCCTTATGACCTAGCACCCGCAATACAGTGACTTTATTAACCCAATAGTCAGTTGTTTGAGACATTTTTTCGCTCCCACATTTGTTTCCACATCCAGATAATTCTTCCATTATAATATAAAATATAAATATATAATTCCAGATAATTATGTTAAATAGTTAGTAATTATTAATGCCCATATGATATCAATATGGATTTGTTCCAATAAACTCTTGGTAAAATAAAACTAATTAATTCCAACTGATAGGTAGCAGATATTGGAACTTTTATCTTACTTAGTTATTCATGATTTTTGATACAACCTTGAACGCCTATATCACTGTTTTAAGCAGGTCGATTTTATGTTTTTTTCTAATTTTTTTTTTACAGGTTGGGTAGGTATTATTCTCTTAATTGTCTTCTGCTTCAATGCTGGCTATAGTGGGAGTCGATTAGGCGCCTGCTGGTATATTTTAGAAGAAAGATATCCAGAACTGAGGCAAAAGACGAGGAATCCCTACGCTACGATTGCTCAAAAGGCTGTAGGAAAATATGCAAGATACGTAGTGTCCGGTTGTGTTCAATTGACATTATTCGGTGCTGGTACCGTTTATTTGTTATTAGCTTCGCAAATTGTACGAGAATTGTTGAGCGATTTTCTACCCTCAGTGGGTTACTGTTACTGGTTCTTGGTGATAGCAGCATGTTTAATGATACCAATGTGGCTGGAGTCACCAAAGGATTTTAGGTAAATAAGGTTTGATTTTTATTTACGCGCTAATTGTTATCGTTTCTATAATAAGCCTAGTAACAATCATTGATGTCATAAATAAAAATGTTGTATATTTAGACATACGCAAGATATAGACAGCCAGGCAACAATTATCTATTTTTAGCTAATATTTATTTAGTGAACCATTAATATGTATGGTTCAAAAACACTTAATTAGAAAACAAAGAAAAACGTAATATGTATGTCCATTTTTTGAATATTTTACATCCTAGTACTTTAAACAAAGTTAAATTTATTTTATTATTTAATAAATTTATTATTTATTAATTATTAAATTTCATTTCAATTAAAATGGCCAAAAACAGCATTCTAATTTTATCCTATTTATTATTTTATTATTATTATAGTAATATTTTTACTTACAAGTTTGAAATAAATAATAAATAAATTATATTTCATTCAAATTTAGCACATGTTTATAATTTAATAGTTTCTATACAGTTATAAATTGACAATACTTTTTGGCGATAAAGATTATGAAGATTATAATTCAAGGGTAGTAAGTTTTAGGTCAGTAATGCCCCATTCGCTGTATACACATCATCACCTGTATACAGTTTTTTTGTATAATACTGCTTAGAATTTTGACAAGAAGTGACTACAAAAGGTATGTTTTTCAAATTTATAATGCCCTTAGGATCTGAAAGAGTTCATATTTTGCTATAAATAATTATTAAATGTTATTTCTCATACAATCAGAAGTGACATGCGCTTCTTTTATTTTTTAATTGCGTTAGCAAATTTTTTCACATATTAGGGTACCCATTTCACCTACTATTGATTAGCTCATACATAAACAAAATGTCATTCATATTGAAGGTATTCAACGTTTTGAAAGAAGTTGTGTAATTGCCTTTTATAAAATAAATTACAAAATGCCGATTATAACACGTTTTCTGAAAAAAAAAGTTGCATAATTTCTATTTAAAAGAACACAAAAGTAATAATAATGTATGTACACTGCTGTTTAAAAAAAAATGGGTCAGCAAATATTTAGCTGCGTGAATCAATCTATCCTGTCAGTATCAGATCTGATTGATTAGAAGTCAAAATATTATTTGCGTAAATATTTTAATTTAATTGAGAGCTTAAGAATATGCCTGCTCAACTATCAGAACTTATGAAAGCTCGTATATTAACTAAAATAGAAGATGGATGGACAATCAGACTTAGTAACTATAACATAGGTTGACAAGCCAATATTAGATAGATAAAAAATACTAAAATTTACATCCAAGACTTGTCCCATTTTTTTTTAAACATCAGGATACCTTGTAATGCAAAGTTTAAAATATCGAAGTCAATTATTTTCTTTCTGACGTTTTTCGCATTGTCCACCCTTTCTATCGCATCCTGCTGTCAGTTCACCTGATCTTGGTCCCCCTTTTTAATTCTCACCAACATGCCATTAATATTTTGTTCCTATGTTCAGCTCTATGTTCCTCCTCATATATCATTGCCCGTCCTCCAGCCTCTATTCTTATTTTCATTCTTTTTCTTTCTTCAAAAACTATATAGTTTGGCATACCTCTCTGCACACCTAAAGTCCACCTTAAGTATTTTATTTGTAAATATTCCATCTTCCGATGTTCTTCCCAACCTCAACCTCTGCTCCATACATTATTACACTTTTAATAAGACTATCAAACATCGTAGTTCTTTTTCTAAAATCGTCCCGGAATATTATCTGCCCTATTTCCCATATCTGAAGCATTATTGCTGTCGCCTTCTTTGCCCTTTCCTGCACATGTGCTTCAAAGCCACCACTTGTTTTCATTGTAAATTCCATATATTTGAATTCCTTTGCCTCCTCCAGAACTGAGTAATTTTTAATAATTTCCCTTAATGCTTGTGGATTTTTTTTTACTTCCCACAACTACTCAACCTGCTTGTCCTCTCTCTAGTACCTTCTCTAGATCCACCTTCCCAAGATATATAGTGAATAACTTTGGACTTGAGGGACATCCTTACCTTAACCCCCTCTCCGTTCATGTATTTGCTGATTCCTTCCCAGTTACTTTTATTATGTTTTCCGATTTTTCATATATTTCGTCAATTTTGTTTACAAGGTGTTCGTTTATATTCACTTATATCCGCATTTCTTGCCATAGAAACTTCTCTCTATTGCGTCGAAAGCCGCCTTCAAGTCCACGAAAAACGCATATATTTTTCCTCCACTCTCCTCCAATTCTTTGTCAGTTATTCTGTTGAGTACGTATACGTTATCCATCGGTCCTCTTCCCTCTCTAAATCCCATCTGCGTATCCGGAAGTATTTGTTTTTCCTCTATCGCGTGGTTTAGCTTTTCTTTTAGCACCATGACATAGATCTTGTATGCTGTACTTAACAATGTCATTCCTCTATAGTTGTTTACTTCCTTTTTGTTCCCCTTTCTAAATATTAGTGTCATTATTCCCTTTCTCCACTCATCGGCGAACCCGCCACCCGTCCATATTCCGCTCAAGATCTTTGTCAAGCTTTCTATCACTTCCTCCGTACCATTGACCCATGATTAATTTCTCCCATTCTTTCATTTCCATATATATCTTTATTTATTTTTATCCGTATCGCCTCTTTCTCTGTTGATAAATCTCCATATTTCTGACTCATACGGAAACATGTTTTTTTATTCTTCTTCTTATTATTATTGTTATTATGTCTTCATATTCTTGGGACATCGTCTTCTTCTTTCCTTTGCAGAGTTTTTTATGTTCTCCTTTCTTCCGTTTATGTCTATCTATTTTTGTAATGTCTTTCTTGCAAACTTCTAACACTTTTCTCGCTTCCTTTTCCTTCCTTCAGCATTCTACATCCCACCACCTACTTGTTCCCCTTGTTACCTGTTGTACTCACGTCTTCTCTTCTTTTACAACCGCAGCTATTATTTCTTCCTTTAGCTCTTCCCAGGGAGTCCATATGGCGTTGAAGTGATTCTTCATTCTGTGCTGGTATCTTGCTATAGCTTCCTGTGTCCATACATGAAGGGTATACTTTTCTTCGTTTCTTCTTACTCCTCTTCTGGAACTTCCATTTAGCCTTACTGTCATTGTCTGATTCTATTCTACTTTCCATTACGAATTCCTCAACTTTCCATTTTGCGTTGATGTTCACTAAAACATAATCCACTACAGATTTTCCATTTTCGCCTGTGTACGTCAACTCTCCCCCCTTATCTCCGTTTGCATTCGCGTTCAAAATTTCCCAGGATCGCAGGAATGCAAGATTTCCCAGAATTCTTGATCCATTCTAGCGACAAATTTCCTTCGTTGTTGCGTATCATGTTGTTCGATTTTCTTTCATCCTGTTCCTCTCCATCCACAGCTCTGCCGCCTCCCCTTTTACCTATGCTTGTATTAAAATCCCCCCTAGAATTAAATGATATTCCTGTGTTTCTTCCATTGACTCTTTTAGCTTTTCTATAATGGTTTTAATGTTGTCTCTGTTGTAAAACGTTATTATGCTCCATCTTACTCCCCCATAATTATTCTTCTCTCCTTTATACCACCTGATTCTATTCTTTGTTTTACTTCCTCTTGAATCTCCCTTCTTACTCCTGTGAAGGTCCTTCCTTTTACTCGCTTGGTAATCTATTAATCATCTTTTTCCCGCTTTTTTCCTCTAACCACATCTCCGTCAAATCCACAACATCCGGCTACGTTTCAAAACCCAAAGCTTAACTTTGTGTGCTTGTTCTTACTCTCCTTTTGGAGGAGACCATAAATCTCCTTCTTTTTTAAAATTATGCTGCTCTCTTTACTATATTTTCCTTTACTTTGTCCATTTCTATGGTCGTCATCGTTTTTTCTGTTCCTGCTGCATATTCTGAGCTTAGTTTTTGTACTTTTTACTGCACCCTTCTTCTTCTCACTCCAGGCGTATTCCCCTCCATCTATTATTACTTTCCTGTATCCAATTTTTGTTTGTGTTTTAGTATTCTTCTGTACTCCTGCAATTTTCTTGATTTCTACTTGAATTGTTCTGCCCTTCTTAAAATTGACCATAATAACCACCTCTTGAAGTTTGTATCATCGATTTACTGACATACTTGTATATGTTAAATAATTGAAGTGCACTTACGTTTTCGTATTAATCTGTTTCGTATTTTAGAGCTGCTGGTGTAATTGCAATTAGTACAACAGTGATCGCATGCGTATTATATTTTCTACAAATAATCAAAGACGGGATCTCTCAGGTCGAGCCTGCCAAACGAAAAACGCATGATTTCTCTGATTTCTTCCTATCCTTTGGAACGCTCCTTTTTGCGTTTGGGGGAGCATCTACGTTTCCAACAATCCAAAACGACATGCAAGATAAGAAGAAGTTTAGTTTAAGTATAGTTATAGCATTTTGTGGTATGTTTTAGATATTTATTTTGTGCCTGGAAATCCTGAATTAACAAAATATGCTTTTAGTGATTATTTTGTTGTATCTACCCGTTGCGGTAGCTGCATACTACGTATATGGTGAAGATTTATCTGCGAATGTCGTATTGTCAATTTCGAAATCGACTCCTTTGACTATAGGGAACATCTGTATGGCTGTGCATTTGGTTTTCGCATTTTTGATTGTGATAAATCCAGTTTGTCAGGAACTGGAAGAAATTTTTAAAGTTCCGCATGGTGTGTAGATAATTATAGATTAATGGCCAAAATAGAAGCGTATTTCTAATAACACCGAACGTATTCTGAAGAGCGCTACATGAAATATCTCTTCATGGCAATATCTCATCATTTTTAACATTTTTTTTAGTTTTCTGCTGGCACCGGTGTCTCCTCAGAACTTCCATGTTGATAGTTATGGTTTTCGTTGGTGAAAGTATCCCGCAATTTGGAAAAATACTGTCTCTAGTTGGTGGTTCAACAATTACGTTGTTGACATTTGTATTTCCACCATTTTTTTATATGAGGCTGTGTAAACAAAAGAACGAACAATGGCCTGAAAGGTAACCAACCATAAGTAAATAGTGACTACTACCTTGTCAACCATTTCAATTAAAAGAAACAACACATGTTTTTGTTTTCTATTTTAGGCATATTCCTGGATATATCAAGATATACCTTTGGGAATTAATTTTGATAGGCATCGTTGGAGGAGGAGCAGCAACGTATACAGCAATAACAGATATATTTGGACCTGGATCTCTCATCAAACCATGTTATTTGCCAGATTATTCACAATGATTTGATGTATATGAATGTGATTTAAAACTTAATATGATTACTAATATTAAAAGTATTTATTGTAATTTAATGTATTGTAATAAACAAAAAATGTAAGTTTTTTTTATTTAAATCTTAATTAGTATATAACTATAGACAATGCTGACATAAACATGGACGCATGAATCACAACTAAAACTATTCGAAAAGATGGATTAACTTTTTAATGTTACTCGTAAACAATCAAAAATAAATATTTATAGCTCAATAAACGTTTTAAATAATCTAAAACAAGTTTTATGAGGGCCAAAGGTTGTTAGAGAAGCCCAGAAAAGATCTATATGATAATATAACACAAACACAAAGGTAAGACACAATAGTATCTTCAATAAAAGATAATAGCATATCGAAGATTCTAACAAAGTTACGTAATTTATAAAGTACGTAATATTTAAAATATTGTTAATAATGTGGGATTTGTAACAAGCAATGCTGACTTGTCAAATTGCCATAGGTGACTTGATAAATATTAAATTTGTTAAAATCAGTTTGCATTCTGAAAAATGTGCGTTTTCCATGAAAAGATGAAGAGTTAGGTATAGGAAAGCATAATAGTATTCGATAGACAATTCAATTTTACATCTATTCTTAGCATAAAATGTAGGGTGTTCCATTTAAATTAAACAAGTTATTACCGTTTAAAACTCGTCATTATTTAGACTTTTTGGACATCCTGTATGCTTTAGGAATTTTTTCCCCAGTTTGACTAGAAATGTAATCAATTAGAACACATCAGGGGGAATTTGATGTGAAAAGGAATAATAAATGTTCTATTTTTAAATTATTAACATTATTACTACGTTTCCTCAAAATTCCAAATATTTAAAATATTATATTATATGTTTTGTTAATATTTTATCGTTATGTTTTCAAACTGTTTTGTAATCCTGGGCATTTTGTTATTCAGAGTGCTTAGTGTTCGCAAAATATGAATATACGAATATCTTTTTGGGTACTTATGCTTGAAAGATAACGCTCATATCTTAAAAACAAATGCCGTATGACTCATTTTTATATCCCGCTATTTGTAGAGATTACTCTGAAGGCTTGGATTCTTTTCTAAATCGAATTGAAAAGCCTTGGACGGCCTAAATTTATTGTGAGCTGACATAAATTTAGTGATTAACTGCAGAAATAATTACTTCTGCTCGTTTTTGTTTCAACGGTGGCCAGCTTTACAAAAAATAATTTAAAATTCGTGAGTGTTTCTCGAAAATAATTACAGCAAGTATAGCAAGTAATTTGACCTTATTACAAGTAATAAAGTCAACTAGTAATTAGACCCCTTAAAAAGCTGAATATTTTTTAGTACAAGATGATGCAAATAATCGCAAAAACCTAGTAGAGGTGTATTTAAAATATCTCAAAAATTGACTGAGTGACCTCTACAATTTGGTAGTTATAACTACCAAATTAAAGCGTGGTGTTGGTGAAGGTAGATATCTTTTTTATCCTCCCACAAATAAATAATTTAATAAATTGATATATTTCATTGCTTTGATAATTCGTTGTTATAATTTAGTACTCTTATTTTTTTGTTAGATAAGTTATTGAAAGTCACAAACTGACAAATTTTAAATCATTTGTTTACCTTTACTGACTGGGCGCTCTGGGCCGTCACTGTCAACTGTCAGTTAGTTGTCAAAATACCTTGAATATAAAAATATTAAAGAATGCTACTACAAAGCGATTAAATTAACCACTATATTAATATCCCCTGTTATCGTAAATCGGCAAAAATAGAATAAAATGCCTTAAAAGGTGTGTTATTGTTGAAATGTGTGGCCTAACCTAACTTTCCGGGTAATGTATATTTCCGTGTTTTCGCAGAAATTCAGTGTTCTGAGCCGCTTTTTCGTGGATTTCCACCAAAATGTCTGATAACATGGAACAGCTTTCCACTGGAGATAACACAGGTAGCCGATTTTTATTGGTTTGTCAAAAAAATTATCTTTATCTGCATATAGCGGGTTTTATTATCTACTTGATTGATAATTTATCAATTTTCACTTGTTTATTTACTTGTGATACAATCACTAGTCACTGCAATATATTTTAGCTATTGTGTATGGTATGTTGCCGAATTATAGTTTAACTAAAATAGTATAATTTTAGAAGTTGTGTCGAGCGGACAAGATTCCGATGTGGACTCAACTCACAGCGTTTGTTCTGGGTCAGATACGCATAGCGGACATGTCTCACTGTTAAACGCCGAAAGGGTATCGTTAGTAGGTCCGTTGCTTAGCCCTACCTTGCAAGTAAATTCTGTAGTAGACGCTAGTAATAATGCTTTGTTAACTACATCTGTTTCACCAGGTAAATTAAATACTTTTGCTGCTTTTTCTATAAAAATTATTTTGAATGAGTATTCATTAAATTCAAATATTTCAATTATTGTTACTTTTAGAACCCGATATTAAAAATGGTACAGTATCGGCGCAATTAAATAACACAAATAAAGGCAGTTTGCTTCCGTGGGGTGCCCACAAAGAAAGATCACCACATCCCAGCGCCGGACCAAGCATCGATATGGATATCAGACCGGGAGAATTTGTTATGAGAAGTCTCTTTGCTGACTTTACAATACAAGCTGAAAAGAAAATTGAATCTGTTATGGGAGAGCCACAAGTAAGTCGTTATTAGTTATTCCCTTGGTAACCCTTGATTGCATTTTACAATGTGGGTTTTCAAAGAAATACCATTTCTTGCTCCTTAACTGTTTAAAAGTTATCTTCAAGCTTATTTTTGATAATTTCTAAAGCTTGAAATAATCAAATTAAAAATCAGAAGGGTGGTGTGGACCATTAATCTTTAATGTTATATTTTTTCTTTAATGACAGACCACAAACAACATATATTATTCAATTAACAATGCTATTTGTACAAACACAAGTCGTAATAATTCTTAATACAGGCGGCATTTTCTAAAGTGATTTTTCTAAAATGCTCATAAAATTTATTTCAGTGCGCATTCATTATTCACTGGTTTATTTATTATCAGGAATTTTAGTTCCAAGACACAGCTCAATAGGTTTGTTTTTCTCACATTTTTTCAAAAATATCCCTATTTTTCTACTATTTTGTTGCTACACTATAGTCACTATTTTGTTACTATTTGTTTTGCGTGATGCTGAATGCAAAACAAAGGATGTGTAGCAATGCAGAGATTAGAGTAGAGAAAAGAAACTCAACTGTTACCTTCAAATATACTACGAAGTTTTTTTTGCAAAAAGCCATAAATCAGAATGGAAATGATTTCAAAAAGAGAAAAGCTTTTTGTTGAAATTATATTTCATATTAAGACAAAATAATAAGTTCAAAAGGTTAATCGCTTCTTGCCTGAAAAGTTGTTCTGTTTTCTAGAGAAACCTGACATCTTGCAAAATTGAATAAAATGCGCTATTCAAATTTTCAATTTGATTTGTTTATTTTGTTGAGATGCAACTTTTCTTTTCATATTGTGCTTATTACTGCTTGACACTTCTTGCAAACACATCTATACATTTTTTGGTTATGAAGTTAAATTTTGCACAATTTTGCAAATAAACTTATATTTGCTTGAAATCTGAGGGTCAATATTTATTGGAAATTCTTGGACTTTGGTACCCCGGTCTCACACTTTTTCTATAGCTGTGGTATTATTTGATATTTTTGTAGAGGTGAGAACATTGATATCAAACTTTGAATACAAATTGACATACAAATTATCCAAAAGTTTTGGGACTGGACAACCAGAGAGTTAGTTCTTAGACATTGAAATCTGCGCAACTTTGGGTATAAGCTGTAAATTTTGCGCAAATGGGCCCAGGCAGACAAAATCTGAAAAATTTAGGGATGAATGACTGCTAGATTCCGATACATAAGGGTAAAAGAGCAAAT
>JAWQRJ010001038.1:0-17261 GCA_033557515.1 Diorygopyx duplodentatus
ATTTGTAGGTAATAGAGAAATATTTAAATTATTTTTTATTGAAAATTTGAATTTGTTTGTGTCTTTTTAAATCTGATATCTTTAAATTGAAATTTAAATTTAACCACAAAAATAATCTCTTGCAATGAATATAAAGTACCAACTAATAAAAGACGGATAGAAATATTTAATCACTTTGAGAACGACAACGTACGATTTGAAAATATTAAGAAACCGATTGAATTTGAATTATGCTTGCCAGGGACAAATAGTTCAACGGAACGCATTTTTACAGAAGTGAATAAAATTTGGACTACAGAGAAAACGCAATTGGGCTTAGAAACTTGGAAGTTAACATTACAAGTGAAGTGCATTTTTTTCGAAGTGCAATTCTTGTAAATAAAAATTGGAATAATATAACAAAAAATGAACAATTATTAAATTCATAGATCAGAAAAGTATTTGTAAGCATATATTTATAAGTAAATATGTTATTATTTGTATATTTTACATGTTAATGGGTAGATTTATATTAATATTTATATTTGTTTTCGATGTTGACGCTATGAAAGGACTCATTTATTGTGATGATATGAGAAAAAAAGAATGTTACTATTTTATGATTTTTACAATATATTATGCAAGATCATATATTGTAGTAAAAATCACAAAATAAAAACGTCTTTTTTAGTGAGCGTCCCACATTCCATTATATAAAATCTGGTCACTTTATCCTCTAGCAATCTAAATTGATCTAGATTGCTCGAGGAGGAAGGAGGTTAAGTCACTCTACGTAACTTGATGTTGGTGTACATCGGCAGTTAATTGTAGTGCCATTAATGTTCATATAATTAAGATTATTTCTGGTATACCAGTTTTGATTTTAATCAGAAAAATGTTGAAATATGAAAAATACCTATGTGTTCTTCCAACGTTTACACATTATTATAGTGAGGTTATATTAATTTCGATATTGCAGTAGATTATAAATTTTCGTACAGATAATTTAACATATTATGTTAATAAGTTTATAAGGTACAACGTTGGTAATGTGCACATATTAGGTTCACTATCCCAAGTTTCTGACGTACAGTTCCGCGTAATATTACCAATTCAAAGTTTAACAGCGTTCTCTGAAATTAGTCAAAATTCATAAGGGACTGTCCGGGAAAGTTTCAGTTAAGCGCTCCACCGCTGAGCGCACAAAATAACACTTGCCTCCGGCATTATTATCCATAAACTTTGCTCACCCTTTTTACGACCCAATGTTAAAAATTTATGAAAACGGTTTACGACCCCCGTACGTATGTAATATACAAAATTTGTAGAGAAGGGGTATTTATCGCGGCGGAAATTTAAAACTGTGGGCGTGAAGAGAAAATTGTAAACAGGTTCTTTGTAGCGTTTACCTAAAGGTGTTTTAAACCGACTCAAGTAACAGTAAAGAGTTTTTAACTAAATAGGCAATAATTTACTACTCAAGATATTTATTCACATACATATACATATTAAATTTACATACATACTTCCCGTGCAGGTAAATTAAATATATGTCTACTAGAAGCAGTTTTTACAAATCAAAATACAGTTTAATTTATTGCTATACTGACAATTCATACACTTTCTCTTTGTAATAATATTCTCCGGCAGTGAAAAGTATTGAAAAGTTTGTTTTGACGAGAGAACAGTGTGTTATACCAGAGAAACCAGAGCTGAAACGCTTAGGCGATTCGTCTTCTCTAATTTCTAAACAGACGTGACCCATTTCCTGTTGGCGCGGCAGGGCGTTAAGTCCCCCGCCCTAAGCGTGAGTTATTCGACCACCCCTTAGGAAAACAAGACCGCCACCATCCAGGGGTGCGAGGAGACTAATTGCGCCAAACCAGGTTAGCTTCTAGAATCTGGTGCCATCCAATATTCAGCGTACACCTTCGCGTGCTCTAGTCTTATGGTAGTGCCCGAGCGATTGCAGATAGCTTCTGGCAATTTACCTTACGTTATGAAAAGGAAAATTGATTGCGTTTATATGCGCGAAGGAGTGTGCCTTACTTTGCAGGTGTTGTACATCATTTGGAAGATTGGTTAGCTGAGGACTAAAACTAGCGCTAGGATTGCAACGTCATGCACAGAACCAACAAAAAGGGGCTTTGAGCTAAGAATGTTGCATATTTTTTTAGCTGCCCAATCGCTGATTTTCGGGGTGCAGGCCAATTTGTAGCGGCCAAAAATCGGTTCTGTGGAAACATTTTATAAAACCGAAAATTTTGCATTCGTAACTCTTGAATGTCGTATAATCAAATATCCATCATTTTTCCCATCCCTGGTGTGTTTTAACCCTTAAAGAATTAAGAGGAATCAAAGAAGATCATTATTTTTGTATTACTATTCAGCTTACCGATGATTCTTATAACTTCATTAAAATTGTAGCCGACTAAATCTGATTACAATTTTTTCTTTATTGCTCTCCCTTAAAGAAAACCACCGGTGGGTTTTTTGACACATTTACGTCCGCACCGTATATTATGTATGATATATACAGGTATTCCACTACTTTACCAAATGATCTCGATAATGGTTAAAGATACGAAAATTGTCCCATTAGAAAAGTGCATTGCTAATAATAGTCTTCACATAAATGTTGAAAACAAAGATGTATTTTGCACCATGAACATCGCAGGGGAACAGGCTTATTACAAATATTACCTAACGCTACAGAATTTTCGTCTGTATGAGAATAAAACCTAACTGGATTTTCAAATTGGGGAGGCATTTCATCAAAAAAGGCGTCAAACTGCTCAATATCAAACCTCTTGTATAAATGTATTTTGTAAAAATAATAAAGGTTATGTGAAAACTTTCACGCCTTGTCGAGATAATGACAATCAATCTTTGCCAACTTTGGAGGCATATAGCACCTTCAGGAAGCAGCTTAAAACACATATTCATACTAAAATTGGCCATATAATCATTCCTCGAACTCTGGTAACCTACTTAAGAAACAGCCTGCATACCTAAATTAGACATTTTGCAAACATGTCGTAAAGATAATACATCAGCTTATCAGCAAGTTTTCCATTAAATGATTCTATAAAAATCTCATGTGAAAGATTTGACAATTTATTTTAGTATTTTCGATATGTGTAGCTTTCTACATGATGCAACTGCAAAACATTTCATTTAATAACATAAAGCTATAAAAATTAAAATAATTGCAAAACATTTAATTCAATGTACAACATATACAACTGTTGTGTATAACATCAAGTTGTTGTGATGTATTCTTAATTGGTTTATTGAGTGCAAATCCACTCCCTCCCGTGGAATCTTAATACAATATACACGAAATTATTAACAGCAAGTAAGCAATATTTGGATTTGTTGAAATTTGATAACTCAGAACTGACAGCAAACAGATTTCACTTAAGTAATGACATACATTTTGCAATCCATAGCCTCGCAGAACTAAAAGACTTATTGAACACCAATTGTTTCAGGAATGAAAATATGTGTAGCTTCGCCCATTATACATAACGAATATAGTTTCATTTACTATTCAACACGGTAATAACCATTTTATTATGCACATTACGGGAAAATGTTCCGCAGTTAAACCAATAGTACACATATAGCTATTACCTAGTCACATTGTAAATATTCAATAGAAGGTTACGTTATAATAATGTATAATAAATTAATAATTCACGACGCTAATGTACTGGTGGATAATGCAGCATTAGTAGATCGTAATTTATGGATAGATATGAAAAAATGAATTTGATATTTTTGTTTGTTTGTTTCATATTTTCGATTAAAAATTCACGCTCTTCGGAAAACCCAACATATTCTGCGACCCTTCGGTGTTCATTTTAAGCGTTCGTCTGCATAAATTATGCCAGCATAAATGCAAACATAACCATTTTTCTCACGGTCCAATGTGTGCCGGCCACAAAAGCCATTGTGAACGAAATGCAAATTTTATGTATAGAGCTTTTTCCGCAGATCTCCAACCAGCTGGTATAATTCCGCTGGCTGACAGGGCGCTTATCGTTTTGCGTTGTTTCGTTGTTTTTACTGTTTGAAATAAGATAAAATTGATCCAATTAAGTTCAACGTAATGGGATTATTACCTGTTGCTCTCGTGTGTAGTTTTTAATGGGTACAATCAGGATATATCGCGCACTATTTTATCTCTGAACATACATGGTGTTCCGAAATTAGCCAGCAAATAATTTACCAGCGCATTCTAGTATCAAAAATAGGCAAAAAGGTTTTAATGAACAATGGTCCAAAAATGCTTTCTAAGGGGGTACAACCTCCTAAAGTGAGGATCCTGAGGTTGGTTTTGTTCACATATTGCCGAAACTTTCCACTTCTCAGGAAATACTTCATTGAGCCATTGCTTAACTTTAGGTTTTCGTTCTGTTTATTATTCGATTACTATTGTAATTTTTAACTTTTTGCATTTTGTTATGTACCTAATTATAACCAGGTGTTCACTACATAACCAAATCTTTCAAGAAACAAGCAGGGTAGAAGAGGTTAGGCAACCAAACATTATATGACGAAAATGAAAAGGACTTTCATTTGATCGTTTTAAAAGATCCGCCAAACATTGCAATAAGTTCCTTGACTGATTTAAAATAGAGTTTGATGTTTATAATACATGTTTTGTAAATATATTTTAAGAACACTTGAATTTCGAAAGTTTACTGCGCTATGACGACCCCTTCCTGTCCATTCAAATTTAATTTTCCAATTAATATGAATTAGGGAGGGGTTCTCCAAATTTCGGCAACTTCGCACCACATGAGACTTTCATAAGCTTGGCTTCCAATTTTATAATTAACTATAACAGGAGTGAAATTTGTGTAATATTATTAATTGCTAATTAACGCTGAATACGCCTCATCATAACAAATCCCTCAATACTTAAGTTTCCGCAACAGATATACTGGAGTTGAATCTCATTGTCATTGAGTTATAACGTGGCCCCCTGAGAAATTCCTTTATACTAATCAAGGATTTCACGAATAATAAAAAGCAGGCGGAATTACTATAGTAATTACTAATTACTATACTATCTTGCTCTCAAAGACTTGATACATATTTTCTGAAAGTGTACGTCGAAAGAAAGTGTACCTCAATTTTGAGAAAATCGAATTTGAAAAATTCCATGAGACATTTTATATTCATTATCAAACGTAGAGTTCCCGGAAATCCATGTTGGATAATATTGATCCAATGCACTTCTACACAACGGTGCATTTCTCTTTAGTGAATTGTAGCCCTAATTAAATTTCCTCGCACAATGCATTTGTTTGTCTTACACAAAGCTGTAGTAATCAAGTACGTGATAAAGATTTATTGTATATGTTTGGCCCCCTTTTGCAGTTACTAATTTAACTTACACCGTACATTACTCTGCCAGGTATTCTAAACATGCAGTTTAACACTCTCCAGCTATGCTTATAACAGACTTTATTAATTAACAAGTACTCAAATGACAGCACGAAGATTAATCATCAGGTGTACATAACAAAAGCATTTACCTTGCGTTCCAGAGCTAATTTAGTGACTAGATTCTCATCCGACGGGATAACCCCGCGAGATTCAAAGCTCCCCGGCATAATATCTCAATTTCTAATAATAAAGCGAGGGTTCGTCCCGTCGACAATACCACTGCTCCCCAGATAACATTTTAACGGGTTTTACGTGTTCCCTTACTTCTCGAAGCATTGACGCTGAATCGTTGGGGATATCGAAAACAAGACATCGAAAGCTTCGGCTTAATCCGATTTCGCATGCGATTTAATTGGGAATTGTGTGTATTACACTAAAAATAGCAATTATCACTGTTACAAAGCTCGATAAACCACTAGAACATTTCAAATATTGTGTGTATAAAATAATATAAAATCTGTGATATTATATGTTGCTCTCCTGTTATGGGGGTGGATGTCCTCATTTATATCGAGTTAAGTTAAGTTTTTCACTTTTTCGTTTACGTTTTTAAAAACGAATTTAAAAACGTATTGAAGGAAAGTAGCTTTATTTCTTTGTTTTGTAGTGGAGTACAATGTTACAGGGTTGTGTACTAATAATAACTGAATTCCCTGATTCTGCTCGGAGCAGAGCTCTTTTATACAGCTTTCTTATCGTCTGCTGACTGGACACTTTTATCTGCCGACTCAGCAATCTCTCGGTACCTTTCCTATTGACCTTCGCGCGTGCTGACTTATAACTTAACTTATACCAATTACATATAACTTATTAACACACACCAAAAAGTGCCTACTTTTAACATAACTTTTAAAACGTCGATTTGGTTTTTGCAAGTCTATACTTATTTATCAAACTTAATAACAACACATCCAACCGCTTGTTGAATCTATTGTTATTAAGTTTGATTAACAAGTGAACTATTTGAAAAATAATAGTTCATTTTAGTTGTTTTTGTTATGGACTGCGACATAAATATTTGATCTTAAGTATTATTTCCATATAATTTATACTATAGATGAATGTTATTTGTTTTTCATTTTTTACAATACTTTGTTAGTAAACATGGTGGAATTCTAAACGCTAAAAGTTCTGCCATTGCTACTTCTGTAATACAAATTAAAAATATGACTTCGCGATTATTACTTGTTATTTTAATAATTTATGATGAAGCCTCTTCAAACTTTATATCGTAAATAACGTTTTAATATTTTATTTTATAAGTGTGGGTGTTCAATTTTCGAATGGATTTACTGTCAAAGAAGCAGTGAACGTGATTTTTGAAGGTGCGCAGGAAATGAAAACGTGGACAATCCAATAGAGGCAATTTTCATATCTCCACAAGAGAGTGCCATTCTTACCGATGAAGATCCTGGGGATGTTCAATTGAGTGTGAGAGTGATAATTTGATTAGCAGACAGTTGTTTTCAGAAACAGAGGTTCTTGGGACTCATATAACAGAAGAAGAATTTGTCCGGGAGAAAAATACAAAAAGTAGAATAGTAGAAGATACACCAGAAGATAATTTCTCGGTTCGTGTTGATGATTTTTCAAACAAATCCATATTGGAAATATTTGAATTGTTCTTCAATGAAGAAATTTTTTAGCGAGTTCTTCAAACCAATATAACTTATTTGACGGGGATTAAAATTTTCATTAGAATATTGATTCACAGCGAGTATAATAGATTTCCAGGAAAGATATTTTATTGGGATGGAATTTTGGTTGGATAAATTTTACGATTAATTCATCGTTGCGATAACATTAAGTCAAATTTAGGAGACAAAATGTGATAATTGTGATCTTGGGTAAATATAGTAAGAACGAACATTCATAAATAGTGTATTCCTGAACAACATTTGTCTTTTAACGAATGCATGGTGGAATATTTTAGTAAACACGTATGCAAGCAATATATTCATGGAAAACCTATTCGGTTTGCCTACAAAGTATGGTGTTTGAACACTATATGGATATCTGGTAGATTTCGAGATCTATCAAGGCGGAAGCATATCTTCGAACAAAAGGTACGAAACATGTTTTAGGAAAGGTGCTACTGTTTACTTACGATGATGCTAGATTCTTTATTCGATGACACAAAGTTATTGTCCTATCATTTAAATTTTGATAATTTAATTACTAGTTTGAATTTGTTACGTTATTTGAAAGTACGATGATATCAGAAAAACTTCAATCTGAGAGAATACAATAGTGTCCCCGCTCCGGGACACTATTTTTCTTCATTCAATTTCCTTAAAAATTACTGCCATTAGTTGCAAAAGTCTTCTCAGTTGAAGTTAGATGTGAATGAAGTATGAACATTATCGCATAAGTTAAATTATAAAAATTCGATGTTTCAAAATGTTGCCGCGGTTGTATATTTTGCATTACGCTCCAGTTGCTTTCCCATGACTTATAAAATTGGATTGCAGCATTCTGAATTTTGTTCTATTAAGCGGCGGCAAAATTGGATATTTTTCGTTAAATGTCCTGCACGTTCTACTTACTATTTGTTGGCATCGACCATGAATAATAAATAAATTCATAATATCAACATTGGAGTAATTATTCGTTGCCATTTTGGAACACAGTAAGGACTTATCAACGTTGACAAGAACTGAACATGTGAAATATCTTGATAACACGACTTCCAAATGATATGCATTAATTTTTCACCCTAAATATGAAATCAACCAACCTAACTTACATAAACATCAAAATTGATAAGTAATTGGTAGGCAACCCAATTTACAACAAATGAATGTATTGTCGAAAGGTCGCTTTTGCAGCAAGAGCTTGAAAAACCTTCAATAATCGGAAAGGGATACATTTTAGGTAAAGGGAAAACTAATACCGTTTTACTAATACGCACATACCTGTGTTGTGATTATTAGGATGTTTATGGATTTATATGGTGCACCTGCGTGGAGGATTTTTGAGTATGGTTAGGTGACTAGCTGAGCTTAGATAACGGAATAAAAACGGATTTTATGTTATGTGGGGATATTCGGATAATGTAATGATTATCGGATGTTGTTGATACGGTCAGAAACGATGTTGAACATAGACTTGACACCGAACAGAAAAATCCTGTTCAGCCAAAACAAACTCCTCTCCCGTGAATGTCGCCATTATCCAAGAAACAATCCTAGAAGCAATAAAAATTCATAAACCATCACCACCTGAAAATCCGCCGTTAATCTCGTCTGCCTATAATATAAACCAAGCCGGCTTAGCGTAGTACCAGTTAGTTCTGAAGATCGATGTGTAGTGAACGGGGGAACGTTTCCAGGATTAAGAAATGTCTTCTCCACATCTAGAAAAGTATTATATGAAAATAAATAAATGTAAAGATATGTGTAAAAACATAAACATCCTGTATTTCAACAACTATCCAAGCTTAATTATGTTAATTACGTTACGATATGTTCAGTTCAAATGCTCTATTTTGACATCTAGATTAGTTAATAACCGCTTTGCTATTTCATTCGAATACACTATGCGTAAATATGCAATTAGTTAGAATATTTAAATCTATTCCTGATTAAAATTCAATAATTAAATTATAATTAATGCACTAATCCTTTCGCGCCTAATGGGCGATTCATGAAATTTTCAAAAATTACTGAAACGTTGGAAACGCATAATAAAAGTATTACAAAACTGCTCGCTCTAATTGTAGGATTTTAACAACGTTGTGATGATGTGATGAATGATGGATGATTGATTTTAGCATAAAGACCCACTTTTTTTTTTTCAAAGTTTTCGGGTAAAGTGTTTCAGTGAATGAAATGTGTTTTCAACATACGAGTATACAGGTAAGATTTTAGAATATAGTTAAAATAAATGAATGCCAGGTTTTTGGTTCATTTGCAAACAAAATCCATCTTCTCGTGGGAATTATGTGTCCCCCAGACATTTTAATTAGGAAAAATGTGGCCCTTTAGTAATGACGAATTTTAATTTCAAATAGCCTAGATAAAATTGATGGAGTTAGCTGAAAATATACAGAATGAATCCGAAGGCGAACCTTGTATTCAAACTCTGATGTAGAAGAAAATGAAGTTGCTATTATTATAGAACCAGTTGTTTATTTCGATAAACCGTCAACATACAATAGCTGTTCTGAAAATATTTAATGGTATGAATACAATGTTAATTTTCGTCCAAAATTGTCTGCCTGAGGAAGTATTAGTATATCTAAATCGATCGTCCAAGGAAGTAGGCGTTTTCCTAAAAATATTTCACGAAAGCTTGCTAGCTTATATTGCACAATGCACCAATCACGCAAACAAAAACAAAACAAAGTAAAAAAACACCGATGCCGACGAAATGGCTATTGCAATAGGCTCTTTATAATAAGTTCGCTTGGAAATAAATGTATTAATACGATGACGGCTTTTGAAACAAAAATCGAATCAGAACACGTCTCAATACACAGTGTTTTGAAACCCGGTGAATCATTCAGAGAGGTACACGACCTACGTTGTTATGTGAAGGACAAAGTTTATGTACCCGCAATGCCAATAACACTGCAAGCATTGCAGGAACGCATCACTGCCATTGACAGAAACATGCTATTGAACATATGGACGGAAATCGATGGGTAACCGTTGGGATGTGTGTTAGGTGACTTAGGGTGCACACATTGAACATTTGTAGCATGTACCAGAAACTGGGTGAGTGTAGGTATCTTTTCATGTATCACCCGTCTTTGTACGTCCTATACTTGTAAATAGGCGGTCTTTTGAAACCCGACCAATTCATCATTTAGGCTAACCCTGTATGCCTGTTATTATACAGGGTGTCTACCATAGACCATCCATTAGAAATATATGGGGAACGGATAAAGTTAGAAAATTTTGATTTGAACATGATAGGAAGGGAGCTAAAATATAAAAATGTATCTGATATTTTCATTAAGTTGGCGGTTCTGGTTATACCGGAAGTTGACAACAGCTTTGTTATTGATTTTTTTTTGCAAAACCGCAGCAACGTTTTGAAAAATCCAATCTTCATAGTTAGTAGCTATAATGTTCACACTTCATTAACCATTAGATGAGACACCGAACTTTTCAGAAATATAGCCGGCGGGACATTCTTACCTACATTCTTTACACAATTGAATTTTGAAATAAGAAAACTTGAAAGGACAAAAAGTGATTTTTTCGCACCTACCAAATATTTTTATCTTATCGAATGTAGAATTAAAATCCTTGTTAAACAGTATTAGATATCCCTATACCTAGAATGTATCCTTTTCAAAGTAACGTTGAATAATTGAACTTTCAAAATAAATTTAGTTTCAACGTATTTTGTTTGTTGTACAACAACCAATTTCCGTATTTTATTTACGAGGACATTTTAAATGAGGCAATATACTTGGAAATCCTAAGAACCGTGGTGGCACATTTTTTAGAGACAATGACATGAAATAAACTACAATCGTGTTGGTGCCAATTAGATGGAGCCCCGACGCACTGCACTGCTCATGTTACTCATGAATTGATAAGTCACTTCGAAGACAGACGGTTTCGAACATTGCATACAACTGGCCTGCAAGATCGCCAGACCTCCGATAGTTTTTTTTATCTATGGGGACAAATAGCAAAGCGCTGTGTATTCTATCCCGGTGAACACACGAGAAGAATTGGAAAATCGAGTTCGAAGAGCTTTTGATGCATTACATCCGATTCAAATTCGAAATGCAACAGTCGGTGGAGTCCAATCAAGAATTCTGATTTGTTTAGAAGGAAATGGAGAACGGTCTTTTTTATTTAGTAATTTATGTCTTGGTGTAATAATTATCACATTAATAATTACCATACAAAAAAGCTAAAACCATAACTGCATTATTTTGTAAAGAATGTACGTAAGAATGTCCCGCCGGGTGTACTTCTGAAAAGTTGAATGTCTCAACTAATGGTTAATGAAGTATGAACATCGCATAAGTCTAATTATGAAAATTCGATTTTTCAAAATGTTGCCGCGGTTGCATAATTTTTGCGAAAATATTCTCGAAAACGATTAAGTTTAGGCTTGCCAAAACGTATTATGAAAGTTGTTGAAAATGGAATTTAGATTAAGGAAAAAAATTAAAGTTGAGGTCATTCCATTTAAATTAACAAAGCTGTTGTCAACTTCCGGTATAATCGAAACCGCCGGCTTATCGAAAATATATTTATCTTTTAATTCCCGTCCTACCATACTCAAATCCGTATTTTCAGACTTCTAGCTTTATCGGTATGATTTATTAATGTGGTTATCGAACTTTAGTGTATCATAAATAATGAGTCCTAAGCCTTTGGACGTATTAGAAAAATATTTTGATGAAGGTGTAAAAACGGCAAGTGTATAGAGCATACATATATATAAGAGAGGACCCAGAGCTGAACCATATGGAACGCCAGACATATAACGGCTTTGAGACACCATGATCAACGCTGCTGGCGATTCTTTACATAGTCACCTAGTAGCTGCATCACTCAAGCCCACAAAATGTAACACAGTCCGCAGCATATTGTGATCGATTGTGTCAAATGCCTTCGAAAAACCCAACAAGCACAAAATAGTGGCTTTGCCTTTATCCAACTGAGCCACTACAATTGTCAGTAAAGCGGCACTACAGCTGAAACCAGGACGAAATCCGGACTGCGTCTCTGGTAAAATGTGGTTGTGATCTATGAATTTACGGAGTCTCAAAAATCGAACTCAACAGAAATTGTGTTACAAATTGTTCGCCTGTTTTATGGTAAACAAGATGTAGATAGTTCAAAGCTCTTGCCTGCGGTTGATTTATGCCTGCATTTTTGCTTATCCGCGGTTGATTGTGGCTTGCGGTTAGCCACAAACTACTGAGTGTGAACTGGTTGAATATAGCGAATTGCAGAATTTTGCATTCAGCATGGATTTATTATAAACTCATTAATTCTCAAAAGCCACCCTATCTTATCCACCCTACCCAGTCAATATCGGTAACGTTAAATGGAAGTTCCAGAAGAGGTGGAAGAATAAACAGGAAGCAATAGCAGGATATCAACACAGGATAAAGAACCAATTCAACGCCGGATGGAATACCTGGGAAGAGCTAAAGGAAGAAATAGTATCTGCAGCAGTAAAAGAAGAGTCGACGATAGTACAACAGGTAAGAAGGGAAATAAGTAGATGTGGGATGCGGAATACTGGAGGAAGAAAAGTGAAAAGTGTTGCGAGATTGCAGGAAAGACACTACTAAAATAGATGACTACAAACGGAAGAAAGCAGAATGTAAAAAATTCTGCAAAGAAAAGAAGAAAGCGAAGGCCCAAGGACACAAAGACGAAATAAAAAACATACTGAACGAGTCAGAAATATGGAGATTAATCAACAGAGAAAGAGGCCCTAGGATAAAAATAAACGAAGATATAGAAATGAAAGAATGGGAGAATTATTTCAAATTGCAAATGAAGTCATGTGATCTCTCATTGTAAAGGTCTCTTAATTACCTATTAAGAGACCTTTGATTTAAGTAGATTAAAATCTACTTAAATCACATCATGACATCATCAGCAAAATCATACATCGCGTCCCAGAGCTAATCCACCGAGTTGTTTTGCATCCACCAGGCACAAAGCGTCCGGCCCTAACATCTCAATTTCCAATAATAAAGGAGGGGTGGATCTCTCCTCCCCCGCTCCCAGCAATTGTCACCACTACTCACCGGATAAGATTTCGTCGGGTTTCACGTGTCCCCCTCGCCCTCCAGGCCGACGGGTCGGCAGGTGCCCTCGGTGGGCGTTCGCCCGGGCTGCTGACAGGACAAGCCAGGCTCGCAGGTCCCGCTGAAGCCGAGCTCGCCGCCGCAGGGCTCCCCCTCCGTCTTGGCGCACTCCTGACAGCACCTGCGAACATCATCAATCCGTCAGTGTCAAAATGGAAACGACGGCGACGACTGTGATATAGCCGGCGGCAGTCGGACGGCGCGATGCGGCGGGGTCGCAAAAATGGATCGGTTCGGGGCGGCTTTGTGAGGACGACGGAAGGGCGGTATTCGAAATGATGTAAGCGCGACGCGACGGGAGAGACGGCGTATCGATTTGTACGTAACTATTTTAGGGAATCGGGGGCTGGTCAGAGCGATACGTCACGAGCGAACGTGGTAGGAAATTAAATTCGAAAAGTCGCGGAGCCGGGCTTACAGTTCTGCCGCGTAAGGGCTTCCGGGAAATATTTACTTGTGACTGTCTGACGATTTCACTGATAGTAACACGTATAGAACCACATAACGCGGTTATGTTACCAAAAATGGTTTTGGTGGTCACTGATTGCATAGAAGAGGCTTCAATAGTTATTCGCGAAATTTGATGAAAGGTCTCCTGTAAAAAGTATTCAAAGTCCCGTGCGCAGGCATTCAGTATTGTAAATATTGTACAATGATCGCTAAAGTTAGATGCTAAATTTCACAATTAGCTTTCGTATTCAATCTAAACTTAATATTAAGGAATACCCTATATAAGGTGAATTTTATAAGGAAAGTTCAAAAAGAAGTGCTTCCTCAATTGCTTTCTTAAAGAGCTGCAACGTTCCAACCATGGAGTCAAAAGTCTTTTTTTTATTGATTCGATAGGCCTACATCCCTATATGATTATAAAATACCTTGTGTAATCATCACACCACTTCCTCTGACCTCGTTTGAGTTTTGATGATACTTTTCTTCTTATAAATTTATTAAAGACATGGGATAGGTGAGTACTGTTTAAGAAAGAGATTAATTAATTTTAATCGAAGTATTGTACTTAAAATTTTAATAGGTGGATAATTATAATACAATAAAATTACGTTAGTTGAATGTAGCAGTATTATTATTAATTATAGCAGTTAGTATTAAGCAAATGTCATTTTTTGTTAAAAGACATCTCAACGTTAACGTCAAGGTTGAATCACTATTTGTTTATTGTATTTTAGCCGATTCAAAATAACATAACCAAACAAGTATGCATAAATAATAATCAATAAGATCGTGCTGGCACTAGGTGTTTTCTTAAAAGTGTTCATTCTTTCTAATGATGCCATCATGATAAATAACAGTACATTGCTAAATGGCCGGTGGCACAAATTTTTTATTAATGAATGATTAGCTAATGGCTGATTAAATTTGATGGCTTGTTAACAAGAGATTGCGTGGTACAAAAGAATTTGGTCATTCGTTAATCAATGATTAGCTGATTGTAATTTACCGGAAGATACATAGGGCAACAGTGCGTAAAACATCGTCGGTACCATAGATCACTGTAGAAATCTGATATTTTCGTGTGAAAATCATGTGTCACTATGTTTATATTGTTTAATGGGTGGTTATTTTGTAGTTATATTATGTATTGAGACAGTACTTGTAGAAATAGTAATTAGTCGTAATAGTTGGTTGTTTATTTAATTGTAGAAATAGATTAGTTGGTAAGATACAGGTTAGGTTACATTTTAATTATTAGTTTATTTATAGTTTATTTCTTGTATTTTGGTTAGTATAGAATATTATATTGTATTATTGCAATTTGCTAATGTTTCTAATTTCATTCAGATACAATATATAATGGAATCACCACAGTACATTACCGTACTTAATCTGGTTATACTAGGTTAGGGTCAAATGTTAACGGTTATAGTCAAATTTGATGTAAATTTCTCCTGTTGTTTACCCAGTAGATTTCAACTTGAGTTTTGATTACATATGGCATATACACGACATCAATTGTGAACACGCCCTAGGATAAAGTGTTAAATAGTGACATTACCGTAAAAAAGAAATTTAAATTGGCTGCAAATTTAAACATCATTATGAGAGGTATAAATTTGCTGTCACCATTAAAAAACAAGATATATCAAAATCTTACTATCAAAATTTTGGACCTAATGCATTACTTTCTCTGTATACCTTTAGAGCAATAGAAAGTATGTAACAATACAAGTTATTTTGTTAATGTGATTACTTTTGTTACTTACCTTGTAACAAATACTTTGTAAAAAATTGTTAATTTTTGACATCATTAGTGCTAAGTAATTTTAATTAACTGATACTTCATTTTTGCTTTCTCTCATATAAAGAGAAAGTAATGTATTCGGTCCTAAATTTTGATAATGAGATTTTGGCCATTGGTCTGCCCGTCCGTCCGTCGGGATGTCCGTTACACAATTAGTTTGTGGTCCACACTTCTACAATTTCTAATCCTTTTAGATAAACAAGTTTCAAATACAAGCTGCATGGTTTCAGTCTTTCTCTCCTCTAGAAGTATTTTCATGTATGCAGGTGTCCCATTTCTTCAAGACGCTATGCAACTTCAGAACAGAAGAAGAATGGGAACACCCTATTACATTTCTAGGTGCCTTATAAAATTTATGGTCTATTTTATTAAACATACATTTGACCAAAATCGCACCGTTTAGGGGTTATTGGACATTTTTAGGAAAAATGGCATTGGCTTAACATAGTGGCGCGGTAATGCCAATCCTAGCCCTCTTAGAGCCTATTTCAGCAAAAAAATCCATATATACAGGCTGCCCCATTTCTTCTACACTACACTATGCAACTTGAGTTTTTTAAATGGAAACACCTGCATATCATTACATTTTTGGGTTCCTTATGGAATTTATGGTCTATTTTATTAAACATACATTTGGCCAAAGTCGCACCCTTTAAGAGTTATTGGACATTTAATGTAAAAAAAATATGTTTTTTTAAAACAAAGTTGGCCTGGGGTTCCAAGGGCTTCCTGAATTTTTTTTTCATAACAATTTTAGTAATTTTATTCACGTTAACCTAGGACCAACCCAACCTAACTGTCGCTGTTTCAAGTATGTACATCTATTTTATTGAGAGTGCAAATGTTAGGTTAGAGTTTATTTGAGAGGTAGTAACCAAAGTGATAGTTGTGTTTAAAAACTAAAAGTTACTAGGATGATGGGGTATTTATAAATAAATTTTGCTGGGAGCGGTTGTATATTTTCTCGTTGGGATTTTATGTATTAACTTCATCGGTTTTTTCAAATAAATCGTTTTAGTCAGTGATTACAATCATGCCTTTTCAATAAAGGAATTATAAATACAATGCAATCAGTTATTCCCTTTTCTTTATTCAAACGGTGCTACTTTGGACAATGTATGTTGAACAAGTTTACTTAAATAAACGGGTACGTTCTGAAAACACTGCGTACCATAGTAAATTCGGATCCCCATATAAACATGGCGCTAGCAGGCCATAAAAATTTTAAATAAATTCGGCACGCCATAGAAAGATGGTGCTCCATCCATAAAAATTTCAAATAAATTATTAGATCGTTTAGCATTTTCATGTACCATACATAATTTGTGATATTTACTGGAAGATATTTACATCTTCCCACCTGAAAGGTATAAAGAGAACTAGTAAGTATACTAGTAATTTTTATTGACTGCTAACTCCTGCTAGTCCCCCTCATAACATACCATTATTTTCATATATACAGTTGTCTCATTTCTTCCAAACATTACGCAACTTCAATTTTTTAAATATAATACCCTGTATATTATTACATTTTTAAATTCCTTGTGGAATTTATGGTCGATTTTATTCAACATACATAGTCCAAAGTCGCACTGTTTAGAAGTTATTCGACATTTGTTTATTTTATTTATTCGACAAAATACATTTATTTGAAAAAAAACTTTTATTTGAAACTTTTTGTTCTAAAATAGATCGGGGGTTATGTGAGAGAAAGTCGTGTGAGTGATCCACACCCACTCAGTTTTATTGATATCTCAGATATAAGAA
>JAWQRJ010001039.1:0-17258 GCA_033557515.1 Diorygopyx duplodentatus
GGGCGATTCCGCAGCTAAAAACGTTACCGTTGTTCTTACACCACATCAGTCTATAAACCCACCAAGTTTCATTTAAATCGGTGAGACACACTTGCCTGTGTTCCCTTGTAAGCTGTAGCTACACTACAATTAATTTTGGGAACGATAATTCAAATAAAAACAGCAATATATTGATCTTTAGCAACAAAATATTGTTTTTTAATAGATACAATGTATCCACTTACCTTTTACACATTGCGTATTCGGTTAATTTTCTTAAATATTGAGAAAATCGTGAATACTTTGAAAATCGTTAGGAATAACGCTAATAATATCTCAATTTTACATCTAATTGATGAAAAATTATTGCACCATTGCATTTAAAAAAATCAAGTTATCCGTGGTAGTAATTTTTAAATTCACTTGTGGAGTTCATATCATAAACATTAATATTGAATATTCTCATGCATTAAGTTTACATCGAAAAAGGTAGTATTTTTCGTGATTAATATGAAAGTAAAACCCAAGATATGATATCTCATTTAGTTCAGGAGACATTTAAAATTTTTCGAAAGGGTGCGCCTTTGGTCAATTATGTAATTAGTAAAGTGATATTTGATGTTATAAAATCTTGCAACACTTTTCCTGACCGCCCTGTGTAGTAGAAAATAATTTTAAAGTTTTTGCACCTCTAACCAGTTAGCCGCAATCAAAGAAATGCAGATAAATGGGACTCTCTGTAAAAAGGACTTTAAATTTTGTTATACTTCATAGAATTCATTATATTTTATGTTTCTATTTTATCTACTTATAAAGAAAAAATATTAATTTAATGGATTTCACTTTGAAGTCAACGTTAATTTTAAAAATAAATTTTTGTTTTTTTGGATATTGCCTTTAAATATGTCATAATAACGAAGTAAAAATCTAATAAGTAAATTTTCTAATAGTTATACCGGTGTAATTCCGGGATAGTGGTATTAAAAAATTGGAATACAGAATATCTGTATTAAGATTTTGGCCTGGTATTGTAAGCACTAATACGTGGGTATGGTACACACCTAAAGGCCACCATAATTATTTAGTAAAAACACCAACGGATTTTCGAAGCGCAATTAACTTCTCGCATTGAATTTAGAGACATAAAAAACAAATTAACAAGATAGTTTGGACAAGAAACTAAAAAAGCTAAAACAACTTCAAGAAATTGAAACGAAACTTTTAAATTATGTAATGAAAATAAGGCCAATTATATGCAATTAGAGCATTTTCAGCTTCAGGAGACTGTTCCCAGGGGTGTCCTGTCGCCACTTCTCTAACTTAACGTTAAATGGCCTAGTCCCTGCGATTTTTAGAACGATCTGGGATTGTACGCCTGGTTGCTCACTAGCAAAGAAACTTCTATCTTATTCCTCTACTACAGCAGAGAGGAAGTACTCGCAGTTATGCAGGAATAACCTTCGGGTTATCACGGGTGTGCTGAGTAGACACTGCGGACTGCGCAAGCATTAGTTCAACATGCGACTGGAGAAAACGTCAATCTGTCGAAGTTGTGACCAGTACTAGGAGACAGTAAGACACATCTTGTGCGATTATCCCACCCTAAATGAACTTAGGGTAACTAGCTTTGGCGAGCCGTGGCCAAGCACAGATGACATTACGAACACATTTCTTAGCAGCGTCCTAGTCTTCGGCAAACCTTTAGGCTGGTTGACGCGACCGAGGTGAGTGTGATGGAAGGACACACAGGTGCTGCGGTCAATGAGTTCTCTTTCTCTTCCATACATACATACATACATACAAGGTCACAATTAAGAAATTAGAGAGCCCTTCCTCTAATCAAGTGCGCTAAAGAAAGTACAAAAATTACTAAAGCATTTTCATCATAAGTTCCCACAGTAAAGATATACTTTTTCTAAAAAACTATATTGTATGTGTTAGTCATTTGATCTAAATTCGGCTTCTTCGATTAATTGGTTGGATATGCGGCGAAGAAGGTATCAGCTTGCTTTTTTTTACTAACTTTTGAAGAGTGGTCTGTATAAATACATCACTAATAATACTATCACCTCGATGTGCATAATTTAAACGTTAGATACAAAGGGTTACGCAATGTTAAAACACTAATTTTCCTACCAAATATATTCAACTTATAATAAAATAGGCAAGAACTTTAAACAATTAGGTTTGAATGCATTCAGAATATTAACATATTTTGAACATCTAGTACAAAAGAAATTGGAAATTCTACAAAAAAATCTCTTTATGTATTTCTTTGTATATTAGATGTAGATTGAGATAAGATCTGGGGGGCTAAGTTTTAGTTTTTTAAGAGTTATTAACACTGAACTTCACCCTCATATCATGTTAATATTTAATATTGTACTTATGGTACAATCTTATTTCAATAAAGGCAATATTATCTTACACTATTAAACGGGCTATTCTTGTATGTATGTATGTATTTTTATTTATGTATGTATGTATGTATTATTTTGTTTTCTGATTTCGAAGACAGTTGAACTTTGGTGGGCGATATTTGCAGGATTTCAAGATTGTGGTGCGCAAAATCGATTTAGATAGATCTCAAGTCTCTAATAACTCACATAACTTCGCAAATAAATAAATTTGTGAGCAAAACGGCGATAAAGCACCCTGGCGGCATCTATCGGCGGATACGGCCTCTATTGATACAGTATCCATAGGTGGACCGACAACCTGCAATGACACAATACGTTTTGATTTTTGAACCGAGCCACCTCGGTCTATCACGTATTTATTATTAAATCAGCCAAGATTTTACAAAACATTTTATTACACAAATTCAAATACTGATCTTATGTATACTAACGTGTGGAAGAATAAATTTCCATTTGGAGTAGGCTTTGACAAAAAAAAAGACACATCTTTGATTGATCCGAACTGACATTAGCGGTAATGTCATTAATTAATATAATATAATAATAATTAATAATTAATATAATAATAAAGTCAATAATTAATGTCATTAATGACATTTCTCTAATTAAACAATATTAATTTGTGACAATTTATTGTATTCACAATGATTTTCACTGTAATCCAAAAAGCATTGATGTTAGAAGCGTATTTTCGTTCTGGAAACAAAATTGATGACGATTGGCATTATTCAATAGAAGGTTGTATGAGAGAATTCCAAGAAAAATTTCCTGCGGTACCGTTGCTTTATAGAGACTTTTATGATAGTCTGAGGCATTCTCTAAGTTTATTTCGCGAAACTGGAAGTGCACAGAGAAAACAAGGTAGCGCTCGCCCAAAGAAAAGAACTCCAGAAGTAGTTGAAAATGTTCGACAAATTGTTCAGAATAGACCAACAATTTCTCTACGCGTTCTTGGACAACAGGTCAATCTCATTTCACTTGTGATCAGATCCTAAAAAAAGATTTTTTCTACTCCCACTTGTAAATCGTCTGTTTTCTTTACACTTTGCTGAATGGATATGTAGGCAATTCCGGTTAACTGACCGAATATAATTTGCACTCTTGTTGCACAAACTACTATACATTTATACCCATATCGTGTGACCTCTGTTCAGCAGATTTTACCAACCGATTATGAGATAAGAGAAGAATTTGGTCGTTGGTTTCTCGCTAACATGGACGATGATGTTTTAAATCGAACTTTATTTTCGGATGAAGCCTGGTTCCATCTCTGAGGTTATGTAAACTCCCAGAATATGAGTATATGGAGCGCTGAAAATCCACACTTTTGCATCCACACCTCTCCATCCACAAAAAGTGGACGTTTGGGTTGGCTTAAGTTGACGACGCTTAGTTGGTCCAATTTTTTTCAACGGTACACTTACAGCGCAAAAATATCGAGAAGAAATTCTCAATGCATTCACCGACCAAATGCATGATGACGAGCTGCATTTCGGTTATTTCCAGCGAGATGGGGCTACAACTCACACAGCTCAGGCCACAATCCAGTATTTACAAGAGTTTTATGACCATCGATTAATTAGCCGAAATACAGCAAATCCATGGCCTCCGAGATCTTGCGACCTAACCCCATTTGATTTTTTCTTGTCCCCATCTTAAAAACAGTATTTTCAAAACTCCCATTAATAATTTGCAAGAGCTTACCGAACGAATCACTACCAAATGTGAAGAAATAAACAATTTTCAAAGAACTGTTACAACATGTGATTGACGGGGTTAAGCGAAGAACTCAACTGTGCGTTCAGGAAGGTGGCGGTCATTTCCATCACTTATTATCAATTATTTAACCGCTGTTCAATGATCATCGTAAATTATACAACTAAATATTCTGGTTATAAAAGTTGTCTTTATTCTTTGTAGGTTAGGTTTTATTTCTGACATTCACAAGTGACAGCAAATTGCAAAGGCATTCGAGAAAGACGTTTGAATTTCAGCGGCAACTGCAAATGGAAATTTATTATTCCACACGTTATATGCACGTAATATGTAGCATATTTACGTATTGTTGTTTTAATAACTTCCTTACTTTGGCTATATATGGAGCTGCACTACTTACAAATAAAAGCACATTATTTTGCTTTTCATTTCCATTATTAAATATTTGATCTAAACGCTCGTCGGTTATATTATGATATTGGGATACTGGATGTAATATTTCAACGACAACGTTTACAACAAAACGGCACATTACATCCATAGTTTTGTCGGCAGAAATCCATGTTATTATAGGATATCTTCCATTTCCGATATCATCCATTACTTTGGAATAACATTTGGGCATATAATACCGCCCAAATGTTATATAATGCTATGAGATGGGAAGTCCGCCTGTTTGTGTATTTTCCTAGAAAGCTTTTTAAATAAGAATTAACCAGTTTAGATTCCTTTGCTGCTAGCAAACGTTTCTTAGATTCCACATGTTGTTACAAATAGCTTGTTTTGTGACACTGCAGATTAGCATCGCAAATCTCACAATGAGCATGATCCTCTTCTAATATGGAAAATGTTTCTTCAAAGTTAGCAATTCAAACTGGTAGATTTGTCGAAGATGGCCCAGCAAGAGGGGGTCATTGTGAACGACGAAAATTATTCAATTGAAAATATAAAAATCCCAACTAGAAGTTAATTTCACATAAAAAACATTCAACGCTTCTGCTTTCAATGCCAAGATCAACGCAGATGAAGTGGTAAAACAAAGATCAAATCAAAAATTCAAAAGAAAGATTACTAACTAAAACTTCTTACGGTCGCTCAACGTGAGCACATTTTGCGTGTGCATTATCGAGTCGTACATGTGCATAATTTGTATCCCGCCCACGACCTGGTGGGTAATGCAAATTAAAGGTGTGAGTCGTTCGCCTAAAACCACTGCGGTCTAATAATAAATATCCCACAAATATACAAATAGACGTTTTTGGCACCTTTAAGAAGAAACTTCTATACATAATGTAACCTCGCAAAATAATAACTAACACTCAAATCAGAGAGCATTGCAAAGAATGTGGGCCTCTTAAGCTGACTAAGGATTAATCCTTTATGGCAATGTTCATGTTACCTACTATATATATATTTTTAATTATCTTCTATTACGTGGGTCGGTTTTTTTTTTATTTAAATTTTACGGTTGAGTATAGTAGCTGATATCTAACTACTATCAAGTTGGACTTCGCCGTTTGTCCACCGCTTATACATACTTCATCTCAGAGATTATTATTATTTTTATCCCCACATTACGTATTTTCAATATGCACGCCCGGGAGATGAGCGAGCCAATCATATAAATACATCATTCATCATAATTTAAAGGTGTTCTTTTTCCAAAAAGGATTTTTTTCCTTTTTTTGTAAAGAAATTTTTTGCTATGGTGTCAACAAAAGTATTTGAAGTTCTTCTGTTTCACTTTGTCACTCCCAGATTCATGAGTTGAAAGTCAGTTTATCCATTTTAAAGAGCAGTCGTCGTAAGTGTCCACAAATTGAGGGAGAGCTGGAGAAGTTTGTAAGTCCTTTCATCATTTACCATGTTTTGAACACGTATTTGAACACCGCATTAAATTTAAAATTGGGGAAATTTTCATGATGTTCAATGCTAATGCACAAATATCACACTTGGTCACTGTTTCTTGAAGTGCCACACGGTGGATGTTTCCGTCGCTGGTATGAAAATAGAAATTGGTCTTTTCCACTAGGGCAATAAAAACTAAGTTGGCTATCTTTAAATCCGTTTATTCACAGTAACAATCATCTTTACTACACAATTATACACAGTAATAATAGATTAACTAGTCACTTTTTTGGTATGCATATCAGCATCGGGTACATGGAGATTTTGGTAACTGTGACTGACAGCTTATAGGTTCCCCATATAATCATATACATACAGTGAGACCATATATGTTGTTATGTATATTATATACACCATCACGTTTATCGTCTTTACGACTTCATTACATACAATTGAGAAAAATAAATTACAATGGTTAATAAATATATCATATAATATATACAAAGCAGTTCTATTTATATTATAGTTATTTGCACATTTCTTTGTTGGAGTTACACACTTATCGTCTTAAAACAAAATCCGTACTGCCAGAGTTCGTTTAGTTTCAAACCAAACCGGACATGGGTGGCCTGTTCACCGGACTAGATGGTAGATTATGTACAGCAGCCGCAACAGCCGCTTGATGATGATAATAAAGAGAACTTGGATAACCTGGAGATGTCACCACTGGGCTAGTCGTCGAGTTAGGACCGTCGCGAGTGCCATCTAGGGGATGATGTAAACTCAAACTATGGTTTTGTTCAAACGGGTGCCTCATCGATGACGCATTTGCCGCCGACTCATGATAAAGAATCGGAACTCTCACAAGTCTCTGCGCAGCGTGCGCCATATTTGCCGCTTCGAGTTCGGCCGCCAGTTGTCGCTTCCACTTGTTTCTTCTGTTTTGAAACCAAATTTTCACTTGCGTCTCGGTCAGGTGCAAACTTGCCGCCAAACCGGCTCGTTCTGAACTAGACAGATACCTTTTCATGTCGAACGTTGATTCCAGTTGGAACACCTGTGATCTCGAGAACACCGTTCGGGTTTTCTTCTTTCTTTTGTTGGCTAACGAACCTCCGGGACTCAAGTTGGCGTTCTTGTTCTTATCTTTGTCATTATCGTAGTCGCTCTCCTCTTCCTCGACCTCTTCGTCTATCACCATATTATCGCCGTCTCTGTACGGACTTTTTGGCCTTGTCATGTTCATGTAAGTCTGATCGAGAAACGCTGGATGCGTGGAGTGGATTACTCCGTGTGAGTTTGGGCTGCCTGGTGGCGTTTTCTGACCTTCGGAAGGAGACGATGGCCTAGATATCCTTGTATTTTCTGATTGGGCACTGTTTTGGATTTCCCTGGGTGATGGTGGGGGCGATTGGTCACCATTTATGGAATCACCTGCAAAGAAAAAATGAATTTCATTGCATTTTAAACACGCCAAACTAGAAAAATGTGGGATTTAGTGGAGTTCATTCCCCAGGGGAGGATAATTTTCGACTCTCATTTAAGACGTCGAAAATCGAATATCACCAAAACAACTAAGGTGACGTCTGGAAATTGCCTAGTGTTTAACAATGGATACAAAACCCAATCCAGTGATCTGGAAACACAAGGTCCAGATATTGTTGATAATGTGATGGTAATCTTTAAGGTAATATTTTCTTTACTCCTTATAACTAAAGAGTCGTAGTGAGAACAGAAAGCAATGCAAGATAATGATTTTTCTTAATTATATGCTTTGGGGTCAGTAAATTGAACCTTAACACATACTGTGGCAGCTTGTATATGTTCAGTTTTATATTCTGCTTCTTCGTGATGAATGATATTATCTTTTATTATGATGGCGCTTCCTCCTTTTCCTGCATTTTCAGGATGTACGGTGTGGTATATCCTTTAAATTTGATGAATGCTTGTTTTGTAAAGTGTGTCTCTGAAATAAGACATTACACATCAATTCTTTCAGTGTCAAGGACTGTATGGAGCTCATATTGATGCTGTAGCAATCCATTGGCATTCCATTCCATGATTCTTATATCATTAGCCATTTCTATCTTTAGGAATAGCCCCTTTAGCGCTATTTTACAATCGAGTTAGTCCTTCGTCGAATTTATTTACTTTCTTTAGTATGAACTTCAGTGTTTGATTAGAAGGTACAATCGCTCCTTCCAATATCGAGATGTTTTTCAAAGTAATTGTTTTCACGGCAATTTCAAAATAAATGTAAAAATAATGAGTCACCGGTCGAAGTCACATGACCATTAATAGTAAAGAATTAACAGAGAACTGTTTCAGTATTTAGTTGCCAGGCGTCAAAATATGGAAATACTGAATTTATTTCATTTGGTTGCTACATACTGCATATATGCAGAATAAAGTTTCTGTACATATGCAGAAACTTATTTACAATTTGTTGATCATCAATAACCTCCGAAGGACTCGAAAATTTGCAGAAATATCCTTTTATTTCTTGGATAATAATAAAAAGCTGATGAATTATTTTGTTCCTATCTTTATTGTAGAGCACGAGAATTGAATATTAATAAGATATAGCAAAAAAATTAAAATAGGTATGCGATTTTTTTTTGTTTGATTTTAAATTGTAGTCGCCTGAAACTGAATATTTTACATTTCTCTACAATGGTTATGGTATTTAAGGTGATCTAATTGCTATTCAAATTTAATCTTAAATGGCCTACAATATGTATGTTTTTGACATACAATATGTATATTATTATTTCTATCGGTGCTTCACAAAAGGTTTCGTAGGGTATCTATTACAAACTTCTCAGTTAGCACTTAAATAAAATGACCATACTCATTCAGTAATTGTAGAAATATTACCGCATCTGCCGTTCCAATAGACGACGGTAAACCGTTAAAAGTCTTAATTAGAATATAAATAGACTGATTACGGACATTTAAATATGCAAGAGCTATAAAATTTATGGGACACTGTGGTTCCCCAATAAATTTATGGTTCCTTAAGGTGTCCGACGAACATTACGCATTCGGGCAGATGTTAAGGGTCACAGATTAATTACTCCCAATCGAAGCGAAACATCTACAACGCAAACACTCCTCTAAAATTCCCTTTGAAACCAAAAAGAAATATTGCCGATCCTGCATTTCGAAGTGCATTTTAAAACATTTATTTATTATTAAGCTTATATTATGGTTACATATCCTTCAGCTAATAGCTTTATAAAGAAAGCAATAGAATTCAAGTAGCTATTAGTGGTGGCAAAGGCAGGTGTGTAGGATTATGTGGGGCGATGTGTTTTATTGTTAGTACGATTTGCGTGGTTTTACTCAGGTAGGCCGATACGATGGTGTACATCCGCTCTGGTAGTGCTTCGCACAATTAGAGGGCAACTTGAAGTGTATGGCTTCTCGAAACCGCGTAGTGCTGTTGATATGAATATCGATAATCATGCTTAAAGCACGTCTTCGACGTTTAAATTTAACCGATCCCATTTTGATTTTATAGGTTTAATGTTAAAACTAGTGTTTTGTAGAATATAGTTTAGAACAATGTGGTAAAAATTTTCTAAGGTATGTCTGCTCTAACGTGGGTAATAAATACATTTTTAATGTTTTTCTGCTCTAACCTATCACTTTCGATAGTATTACATTTGCCATTTTCTCAAAGGAAAAAAGGAAAAAAAATAATATCCTTTTCAATTTTATTTTGATCTATTTTCACTTGTTTTCGAGTCACGATGGATTTTTTTTTGTTTTGGTTATAATTTTTCTATTTTTATCACCACTTAATACTTTAATTATATTTAACTCTATTTTCAATTGCTTTCCTCCACGAAGAAAAAGAGATAAGAATTTTAAGATACATTTGTTGCTAAAACTAAATGTATTACATATAAAAATCATAGTTTATTGAACACCACTATAGTAAGAATGTGCTGTTTGTTTATTTGTTATGTTTGAAAAGCGAGAAACATGAGTGAAAATCTAAGCTGTCAATTCTACAGCACAAGTACAAAAAATCTATAAAATAGTTATGATGAGAACAAAACAAAACCTTAAAAGTTATCTATGTAATAACTCGTTGAAATTTCAAATTGCAAAGAGAATCATGTGACACCTAATTAGAAAGGTCTTTCAATTGCCTGTTCAATTGCCTGCTCAAGTTTTCAATTCTATCAATTATCAATTACTAACAAGGGAACACAGGCAATCCAGAAATTCAGATTTTAATGAAACTTCTTTGAGATAAGAACATTGCATCTTTTTTTAGAGGCTTTTTAAGGGAGGTTTTGGTGGAAACACTTTATAAAGCCTCAATTTTTTTTATTCATATGCACTCTTGAATGACGTAGAGTCGAACATCTATCGAGTATCTCCTCCCCTAAATTAAAAAACAAACAAACCGGCAACTGACGTAATTTTTTGCAATCTTACAAAGGCAACACTGCGTGAAAAAAATATATTCAGTAAAATTCATGGAAACAAAATTGTAAACACTGCCGTCGTCATCACAGTTTTCTGTTTTTCTTCGACTTCATCAGCCTCTTGTTTTTGAAACATAAAGGTTATCTTTGCGATACAAACTAATTTATAACACATAATAACCTCATAAACAAATAACCACATCGATATACATATTTCACGATTGTACAGATGTATACAGTACATTCAGTTATAATTTGGAGTAAAGTTTACTATATCTTTATATTTTCTTAATGTGGAGTATACGAACATTTTATTATAAACCGTTATAAGTGTCCTTTAAAATTGTAAAAATGTTAATAAGAACTTTTCAAATATCTAACACCAGTGGTTCATCTGTCATATGCGAAGAAATTGAATTACCTGGCGCCCTGAAAGATAATATGTTAAGAGCACAAGAAGAAGGCAGATTCGCCTTAGAACAAGAAAGTGGATTAGAATTTAAAAAACTCGCTGAACCTCATGAGTCACAATTTGTTGAGCCAGAAATAGAGGATTTAATTTAAGATTATATTTAATAATGTATCCGCTCGGGGACACTATTAAATCTCTAAATATTATCTCTTCTCCGGTAGAAGTCCCCGGTAGCTTAGATAGTAGAGCAGCCTACCGGTAATAGGAGGGACGCGGGTTCGAACTCAACTCGGGGACACTATTTTTCTTCATTCAATTTCTTTAAAAATTATAGCCAATAATGACGAATACCTGTGACGAAGGCGGAAGTCTTGTAGACATGGATTGTTGTAGATGGAGACTAATTTAGTTGCAGATTCAGAAGTACGCCCTATAACTTACTTCATCCAAGTAGTTATCCAAAAAGGAACTGTTTGATTGTGGCGACTATTCTTAAAGGAATTCGAGAGCGAAGCGGGCAGCCGTTTGCATTTGTGATAAATATGGCCTATTTCGACTGGGCTGAAAAAAAATCCCATTCTCTTGTTTCAACCACTTTGTTACGTTACCTATTAACGGCTCTCTTTCTGACGTTTGATAAGTGCATTATACTATGAATAAATGATGAAACTACATCTAATAATATGCCAAAATGTCAATTATTGCACATTTCTAACAAATATTTTATTGCTATACATTACTAATATTAATAACATCATCTCTATACATGTAACATTCTCCACTGTAAAATAAATTTATACTTTGCAGACATTCAACGTAATCTGAATTTCTTTACTTTCGAAGAAAACCCTATTACACAATACTTACAACACAGTCGTTAACTTAGATATTACAGAAAACATGCACAAAAACTCTTTAATTATTAATAATAGTACACATAATTTTTTTATATTTAATATGTCATATAGAATACATATAAAGATTTGCAACGATAAATCGAGTTCATCTAACGATTTAGAACCTTAACCATAAGAGAAATTCAGGATCTTGCCCGATTCTACTGAACACCCAATGGTTTTCGGTAGACGGTAGTTTTCGTTATTACTCATATTTCTATTGTTATAAGGCAATTGGTCTATTATTGTAAAGTAACGAGAAATTGCCTATTAGATCAGGAAATACAAAACTATATTTTACGAAGTTTAGTTCCAAACAGTTGAAATGGTCAATTATATCGGGCGTTGCTTCACCAGTGTCCACTACTCAATTACTTATGTCCGTTCATAGCACTGTTCATTACTCTACTAATCGAAGACATTATTTTATCAAATCAGCCAGTTCTACATAAAGCAACCCGATTTTCTAGGAGCCGACGGGTGGGAATTATTCCAGATATTGCAGCAAAAACAACGAAAACTGAGACAAATACTCAAATACTAATCTGGTTATTCTAGTAACTTTTTTGTAACCAGCGTGCCAGAACGGTTAAAGCGACTACACATCGGCCGCGTTGACGTATCGATGAAATATATTTTTATTTAACCGCACCAACGCAGGCTGATAGATAATTCACCTCGTAAGCATAATCGAAATTTGCATTATCGCAATACTGTGATTTATTAAACGGAAATGTTCAAATCCATTCAATGCACTCGATGACCCTAATGTGCGATTACCTTGAAGCCTTTTTCGACTGTTTCGGTTTCTGTCACATTACACGTCAGCAATTTTTTGTCGATTTTCAAATGCCATAAAAAAATTAAATGATTTTTGTGAAAGACGAGACCTACCTCAATCGAAATCAGCCACCTAATTCGTACTGATTTTAGTTTTGTAAATTTTGTCAATTTAAAGAAAATACGTATAGGCTTTCTGATTTTTTTTACAATAAATAAGAGTAACGTTCTCTACAGTTTCCAATGATACTATACTAATCAATGTGTCTTTATTAATTGATCGATTCTCCGATTTTTGCACGATTTATCTAAGGGGGTGCGACTTGAGCAGCCTTACCCTAAATCAGTGCTTTCCAACCTTTTTGTACCTTCGCCCCCCTTTTTCATAAAAAAATGTGTTTATAATGTAAAATAGTTTTCATACCTTAATTTTTTTTTATTTATTATAAGTATTGATAATTTTACTATATTTAACAAATCATACAACATTACAGAAAAAAATACATGTTTTGTGCAACTTTAATGTAATATTAATCTCTCAAACCGTGGTGACATTGGAGATATCACTGATACTTTGTCTTTAACACGGCTACAGCAGAAAACGCAGTTTCGCATAAGTAAGATGTTACAAAAGTCAATAAAATTTCTAAACCTTTGTTTGTTAAAGTAGAAAAATCTTTCTTTACTCGTAGCCAAAACGTAACAATATTATTTTCTTGTTCAAACATCTGCTTTAATGTGCTGTCACAAGATAAGTCGAATATTATTTCTTGTTCTGATGTCGAAAGCTCAAAGGTTTCATACTTTTAAATCACAAACGGATTTCTTATCCACTAATACTTTGACATGTCAAGATCTTTAAAATAAAATGAGAATTACTTCAATAGGCTGGTCAAGTAATTATTAATAAAAACTTTACTTTCATCTGTTTCATCTGCAGAGCAGGATATTTTAAAATTGGGAAACATGTCAAAATTGTAATTTTTCAAATTTGTTATCCAAAGTTCCAATTTTTTCATAAATGCAGTAACCTTGTCTTTCTGCATCAGAGCACGAATTTGGGAGCCTTGCATTGATTTATTTAACGAAAATATCCACTAAATACGCAACTTTTACAAGAAATAAATTTTGCTTAATCTCTGTTATTATTAGACAGAAATATTGCAACCTCTTCTTTTAATTTATAAATCCTTCGAAGTGCTCTATAAAATCTTTTCTCTTAATGGACCATTTTTAATATAATAAATATACAACTCTTATAATAAATTCGAATGTTGTTGGTAGATCCTCACTCATTTTTTTGAAACAATTGATTGTCTATGAATCATGCAATGTGTCCAAATTGCACGAGGAGCCACCTCGAATTAGTACCTGTAGACCAGCGTTTTTTCCTGCCACAGATGGAGCTCCATCTGTGCATAGCCCAATACAATTTTCCTACGGAATGTCATTTTCATCAAAGAAATTATCAATCATATTAAAAACTTCGCTTGCTGTAGAATTGCTTTCAATAGGTTTACAGAATAAACATATCTTCTCTAGCATCAGTTAAAGAAGATATATGAGCGGCACTCAAACCCGAACGTCATAGCGAGAGAATTATGTAATAGGTACCCATAATTGTTTTGCTAATTCTTATTTTTGGACACCGGTTTGATTTTTTTTGTTCGGTGTATTCAAATATATTTAAACTGCCTTGTCGTAAGGGGGGCTTACAACAATTGTATGCCTCCAAAAGGGGGCGCGCCCCATAGGTTAGAAACCACTGCCCTAAATGGTGTAAGATTATTGGGGAAGTTCTAGAAATTACAACCCTAGAAACATCATCCAACAAGCAGCGTAGCATTTATCAACAATCCTTAAAAGAGAGATCATAAAATGTGGAATCGCTGAAAGACGCTTGATATAAAGAAACTTATGTAAGTGTTAATATCCGATTGTATTGCTTTGGATCTCAAAGCAATGCAATCATCGCAAAAGTCTTAGCCTTTATGTTTTTTTTAAACTTGCTTAGTCTTAATGTTTTTTTACATTGTCAACCATGCAAATATTGTAGTTTTGAGTAAAGTTGGTTATTAACGTTAGTTTCAATTTGGGATTTCACTGGCTTGATTCTCTGTCATTTTGTCATTAGCCATCTGCACCAATCTCACGTGTATATTTAGAGCTTTATCTCATTGGAGCCAGAAAATGAGAAATTGTCTTTCTGTCTTGTCAAATTTATACTGAATAGAAGATCAATTTTGCAGACCATTCTTCGAAAATAGCGATTAGTTTTTGGAGCGTCGTTAGGCTATTACCAAATGTGTTGTTCAATCTATTGATAGTTATGCATTGAATTTAATTTAAACTTTAAATCGTTGTAAGTCTAAATTGTTAATTTTTATACACGCAGCAAGAGCCAAAGGATTTATTGAGTTCATATTTTAAGGACTATAAACAATATAACGTTTTTTTCTGAACCACAATTTCATGATGGTAATCATATTTTAATCGTGTTTAACTAATAATTTAAACAAATCACTCTCAACAAGTTGAAAATATATCTTTTGCAAGTTTTCCTCTGGAATCGCTGATTATATCCGAGATTTCAAGCAAGTATATTGAATAAACAGTTTGAAAGCCGATCTGAAATACTCAGCACGCCACGCTATACAGGGTTTTGCTTTCGCGAAACCCGTTAAATTTTTAAGCGGCGACCAAATCACCGCAGAAATCTCTATTTATAAGTCATCGGTTGTCGTGGAAGAAGCTTTAAGACCTTCTCGAATTCCTCCCAATCCAAAATCGATTTCCGCCGTGCACTCCTTAACGTTCCCCACTTTTCTACTACCATTGGCAATGCAACGTGGCGTTGCGCAGTTTACTAAGAAAATACTCGACTTTTTAACTTATTGCCGAGTAACACCGACGACAATCCACATCGGTACTTTAACTAGAAAGTGGAAAATGATGGGATCCAATCTGTCCCTCTTTCGCCAAAGTTATTTATAATGAAACGCCCCGCCAGCAAGTTTCGCCTTAACATGCGAGAGAAACTCACCTCTTGATAATCTCTCGCGACTTAATTAATTATTTGGAGGATCGAAGAGGCGAATCTGAAGGACGGTGGATTGAAGGCGGAAAATCGAACGAACACTACGGAAGTTTCATGTATTATGAAACAGCGATCGTTAGAGCCAAAGTTGTAGCGAAGATCGCTGGGAATAAAACGGAAGCTAGACAGAACGTAATTAATTAGTAAATGAGATCCAACGTTACACTGTGTTCCTACAGTATTGCTGCATAACTTAACATGCCTTCTTACAAAGTGATTCAATTTAAGGCTGTTTTAGATGAAGGAAAACTCTGTAACATAATACATTGAAGTTGTAAAACTCCATTTTGCTGAAAACTAACATCTTGAAGTGAGAAATGTGGAACCTTATTTTCGAACTGAAGGTTACATCAATTTTTTTAGTGTTTTTGTAGTTCTACAAGTTTTGCATTTAATGGAAACAACCTTAGGCATGTGACCAGCCTGTCAGATTCGAATTAGTTCTGAAAGTGTTTTTCAAGCATCCCTTATCCTCAAACAACGGATTTATTACTCATATCGAACAAAAAACTTCGCGCTACCTTGCTGTTGATGGTAAAGTCAATTTTTTTGGGCAAAACCCACATCAGACTTGTTTGTAATGGATATCTCCTTCGGTCTTTTTACTTTTACTTTCTTAATATTTTTCTCTTCGTTTTTTTGCCGCTTTGAAATTTTATATTTCTCTGTTGGATTCTCCCGCGTCCTTCCGTCTTCTTCCTCTCTCAGATTGATGTTGACAAATATGATATGCCAACAGAGATGTCAATAAAGACGTTGACAAATAAACTTATTTGTTAAACCTTAAACCCTGAATTACGGCGTCACACCACCTTCTTCTATTTTCCTATTTTCTTCATTACTGCTCTTCTGCCTTCTATGGTTCTTCGATTTCGAAATTGTTCCATTTTTGCTCTTCCTGGTATCCTCTATTATCTTGCTCCTCTTTCCTTCTTTCTGCTTAATCTTTCTTTTCCTCTTCGTTTTTCTTCGTCACTTTGAAGTGCCACCTCTCTCCTTTGTTGTCACCTTCTTCCGCCCTCTTCCTCTTCCGACTTCTTTATTTCGCATCCTTCCTTTCGTTGACCACTCTAGAAGACCGCATGAATCGTAGAGCTGTATGTGACTGTGATTCATATCATTACTAAGCGATTTTTAGCTCTTCCTTCCGTCTTTTCTCGTCATGCACGTTCTTTTCTACTTTCACATTGCACCTTCGTCATTTATTCTCTCTTTTGACTTCTAAATCGTTGCTCTTTCCTTTTCTGCTCACATCTCCTTTCTTCCTTTTGTTAGTCATCGTCGTGTCTCTATCCTCATATCTTCTTGTTCTGGCTTCACACATTTCCTTCGTCATCTTTCCTATTTCCTGTTCCTGCTGATTCCTTCTGCTTCATGTGAAGATTCGTTTGAAAATTGTAGGAATCAGATTCGTAGGTAAAAGGAAACGAACAAGTTGCTTTTTAGGTAGAAAAGATAGTCCATTTTCCATAATATATTTAGGAATGTTATTAATGTTGAAGAAAATTGAAATAATATTTAGATTACTTTAAAATTGAAACACCTATAGTGCAATCCTTATTCAGTCATGCCCTATATGTGGTTTATTACATAAATTTATACGATATTCTATAAATTCAACAAATATGAAAACCTTACAGTTTGAAGATACTATTCAATACTCTAGGT